>PVJX010015755.1:0-41831 GCA_004027295.1 Dolichotis patagonum
AACAAAGGAAGTAAAAGATCTGTTTAGTGAAAATTACAATACTCTGAAAAAAGAAACAGAAGAGGATCTCAGAAAATGGAAAGACATTCCTTGTTCATGGATAAGAAGAATACACATTGTGAAAATGTCCATTCTCCCAAAATTATTATACAGATTTAATGCAATTCCAGTCAAAATATCATTTGCCTATCTCACAGATCTAGAGAAATTATTCCTAAAATTTATCTGGAACTAGAAGAGACCTAGAATAGCAAAGGCAATTCTGGGCAATAAAGGCAAGGTAGGAGGAGGCATCACAATCCCTGACTTGAAGTTATACTACAAAGCTACTGTGATAAAATCAAAATGATACTGAAATAAAAACAGACCTAAAGATCAGTAGAACAAATTAGAAGATACAATCCCAACTACAAACACACTCAGCCATCTTATCTTTGACTAAAGGGGCCAAACATGTTCACTGGAAGAAAGATAGCCTCTCTAATAAGTGGTGCTGCAAAAATGGGCTTTCCAGATGCTTAAAACTAAAACTAGACCCATGCCTATCACCATGCACTAAACTGAAATCAAAGTTGATCAAAGATCTAAATATTAAAACAAACACTAAATCTGTTCAAGACAAAGTAGGTAGAAATCTTGAAGATATGGGAGTAGGCAGAGAATTCATGAACAAACATCAAACTGCATGGGAAATACTTTCCAGAATCAATAACTGGAATCTCATCTTATTAAAAACTTTTCCATGTCAAAAGAAATCTCCAACAGAGTAAAAAGAAAACACATTAATTGTGAAAAAATACTTAGTCAACTGACCTTCAGATAAAAAGCTTGTCTAGAACATACAAAGAATTTTTAAAAACTCAGACCCCTGAAATTCAAAGACTCAGCCCAAAAATGGGCATCTGAAATGAATACACAGTTCTCAGATGAAGAAATACAAATGGCAAATAAATACATGAAAAAATGTTCAGCGTCATTGGTCATTAGAGAAATGCAAATTAAAACCACACTGAGATTCCATCTCACCCCAGAAAGAATGGCCAGGATCAAGAAAACTACCAACAACAAATGCTGGAGAGGCTGTGTGGAAAAAGGAACTCTTCTGCACTGTTGGTGGGAGTGTAGACTGGTGTAACCACTGTGGAGGTCAGTCTGGAGGTTTCCAAAAAAAGCTGAGATGGGAAGTCCCATTTGACCCAGCTATTCCATTTCTGGGAATGTTACCAGAAGAATTAAAAACATCACACCACAGTGATACATGTGTATTCATGCTTGTAGCAGCACAATTTGTAATAGCCAAATCTTAGAAACAACTTAAATGCCCATCAACTGAGGAATGGATAAATAAGATGTGGCATTTTTAAACAATGGAGTACTATTCAACTATAAAGAAGGCTCTCATTGAGGCTTTTATAGGTAAATGGATGCGACTTGAGACTATATTCATAAGTAAAATAAATCAAACTCACATGTTTAAATATCATATTGTCTCCCTAGAATAAGAAACTAAAAGAGTAAATAAGATACAAAATCTTCATTAAATATTGGAAAGGGGTAAGGAACTGCTCAGAGGGTAAAAAATAACTCAGGGAAAAGGAGAAAAGAAAGGAAAAGAAAAAAAATATAAATTTGTATATACACACTTAAGACAGCTAAATGATTATGTTAATAATTCTATTAGTTCTTGGAACAAAATAGTTAACATTCATAGGATTACATCAATTTTGCTTATTTGTATTTGGTAATCTGAGTAGCTCTTTTGAAGATAACTATGCAAAATAACAATCTTAGGTACATTCCTACTACCTTGTTTTAAAAGCCTACATTGTCATTATTTTGAGCTCTTTGTTATTGTTATTCATTTGTCTCTTTTTTTCTTGTTTTTCTTGTAATTTGATTTGATGTTTTTGTTTTTCTCTCTAAAACAGAAAGGATAGATGTTCATGTACAGGCTTACACATGCCCAGAACTTCTAAACAATTTACAAGAATTGATTTTATTACGTGTGATGGTATGAACAGCTACTTTGAAGAAAACAAGACATTATAGTAGCCTTTGCTGATTTCTTATCATCTTGTTTTGAAGTCCAGTAATGCTTTTATTCTTTATTTTATTGGTTTTGGTCTGTTTTGTATTATTTAATTTCAATATATGTGAAGGTATGGACAGCTATTTTGAAAAGGACACGAGGCATTATGATAGTCATTATTGATTTTCCTATTGTCTGGTTTTGAAGGCCTGTAATGCTTCCATTTTTTGGTTTTGAATGGTTTTAAACTATTTTAGTCTTGTTTGAACTCATTGTGTGTGAAGATATGGACAACTATTTTGAAGAAAGCAAGAGACATTATAGTAACCACTGTTGATTTCTTGTCTTGTTTTGAAGTCCTGTGTTCATTGCATTTTTTGTTCTGTTTTGTTTTATTTTCTTTAAAATAAAAAAATAAAATAAGTAAAGCATGTGAACATAGTGCAACAAAGAAAAAAGTAAGGGTATTACAAATGATGCAGCAGAAGAAAAAGGAAGATTATTTCTTCCTCTTCAGGAAGTCTCTTTGCTGCTTTTAACCAATGCCTCTAATATCAAAAGATTAAATGAGGTGAGTATTTGGCCCCAGTGGCCAACAAGAACTATGTTCTGTGTGTATACTGGGCTTTTTATTAAGTACATTTACATATACCAAAGGAAACTTGATTTTTTTCAGGGAATAAAATAACACACACAACTGGATTTTAGTTCAGTAAAATTTGAATGAGTATTTTCCCTGTGTTCAGAATTATGAAATACACTAAGGTAAAATGGTTTAAAAAAAGAATAAGTACATGAAGTATGCTTCTCAGCTTTCTTGAACTTACAGTCTTGAAAGAGAAACAAATAATCAAATAGTTAAGGTGAAAATGGTAGTAAGTATGATGTAAAACAGTAAAGAGAAACAAGTAATCAAATAGTTAAGGTGAAAATGGTAGTAAGTATGATGTAAAACAGTGTATAATATAACTGGGGAACATGATCTGTACTGAGGTGTCAGAAACAGTTTTCCTGTTCCTAAATGTGATCCAAAGAATATCAATCATAAATGTAAAACATTGCAGGATGGGGAACAAGGGTGAATACAGATGAACTGTTTTCCAGTCTGGAAAAATAGCATGTGCTAAATCTCTGAGGGAAGAAAAAGCATGATTTTTTGGAGGACCTGGGGGAATAAAGGTCAGTGGCTGACACCAAATACAAAGAGAGTATCTGGTAAAGGTGCAGAGGTGGGCAAGGACCTATTTGGCCTTGATTGTAAAATAATTTTAAGCTATTGAAAGGGTTTAGTATTAAGCCTTTATTCTAACTAAAAATAATTGAGCTACCAACATGTCAGTTTCTCCAGTTACAAATTACAGATACTCCAAAGACCTGAAAAGGAGTAACATCAACAAAAACTTTAAAAACAACAGACAAAATGGATCATTACTCTGAATACAGTACAATGATACCATTCTATACCCTCAAACATTAATTTGTCCAAAACAAAATATGTCCTATATTAGAAGAAAATGAATTAAAGAGATTTCAATAATCCATTCTCAAGAATTTTGCAGTCTTGTGGCAAAGGCACACTTTCCTTTGAAGTAAATATGGTATATACTAAAATAGTGGTAATATGCTGGATGCTATGAGAATACACTCTTTCCCTTCCTCCAGGAGAAAGATAGGGCACATTGGAGGCTATTACTAGCCTCCCAGTTAAAAGTCCGAATAAAAAAATCAAATATACAACCAATTAGAAATGCTATTTGTTCTGAGTGGATTATTAATAATATAAATTTTATAAAATGTTTTTTTAAAAAATCAGTTCTATGCGAAATAAGCTAGCATATTGGCAACCCTAAATGGCCTCTCAGTTAGAGAACAAATGCTTCCCATGCTAAATGGACTTCTGGTAGACTAAAAAGCTGATACAATTTTCAAGATTGCCAAGTCATTTTCCAGAAATTGCAGTTTGAGAACTGGAGGTGCTGGTCAATATTTTTCAAGTCCTAAAAAAAAAAAAACAGAATTAAGTAATAGAAGCCCAGTAGATTATATGTACATAGTTCACAATGTTTTTCAGTAGAGAAAGGATGAAAGTAGATGTATACATTAGAATAACTGTGAGGGTAAAAAAAATAAATAAATAAAATATGCAGCTTTATCTTGGCCAAAGTGCTCATCTTACTCATCTGTAACTGATAAAATGTTTCCTGACAGGCTTTGCAAACTCTAGTTTATTGAAATTTTAGGAGAGATAAAATATGAGGCCAAGTGAGCTAGAAAGGATTAAAGAAGGAGAAATTTTGGCAGTAACAAAACAGAAGAAAAATTTCTAAGAAAAATAATTTCAAGATTCAGAAAGTAAGGACACCATAAACATGAAAGAAGAACATTTTTAAAATATCTTTACCTCCCACCCACTATCATTACTTCCTGACAATCCTCTAAATGCTTCTACCAATCAGGCCCACTGTTGAGGCAAAGAATCCATGACAATTATAAATACAAGGTATGAAAATTTATCATTATGCAAATGATTACAAAACCATTTATTGTTATTTATTTTGCCCACAATAAAGCCATCATTAACAAAAACAATACAACCTAGTCTCCACTACTTTTTAAATGACAGATTATTTCAAAGAAGGAACATATCACAATGATTACATTCTGATTTTCAAGTAAAAATGTTATTTTTCAGATGATTCTTTCGGTACCTTAATGATCTTTTTCTTTTTATATATCCCTACTTCAGGGATAATGCCCCTCTAAGCATTTTCTTTAAGACCAAAATAAAACCATGTAAGATATTATTTCTTAATGGTCCCAAACCACAAAGGCTTATAACCTTAAAAATAATGAAAAAATTCAAGAATGGGTTTAAATCTTTCTTTTGCCAAACAATGTTGGAAATTGCAATTTTCTTCAAATCCCATTTAAAACTGTTACTATTCAAGCTTAACAATACTGAACTTGGAGAATAATTCCTATGGGTCATTAACTTTATGAAATTCTGTAATAGATGCTTTCTTCTTTGTGGATTTCTCTATTGCTTTATACTGTAATAGTACAAATATTTATTCACATAATTCTAGGACTCTTGCTAAATAAATGCTTATATTAGGGCTACATCATACAATCTTCTTAAACACTATCCTCTATATCTTGAAGAAAAGCCTATAGGTGTAGTTTCTGCAATCTGTGTTGAAATATGAAGTTCATATTGTAAGAAAATAGCATCTGTAAAGAAGAGAAATGAAACACAATTTCTGAGTGGTTTAGAAATTATTAAATATGAAGGAACCAGCCTGCCAAGAGTGATCACTCAGGCATTTCCATGGAGAAAGCCCAATATGCATTAAACAACATACTCAACAAAGTCTAGCTCTATTTGTACTCCCCAGTTTATAAGGAACTGTAGTCTTAGAATCCTGTGTATCTCAGATGACCTTTTCATTTGCAACTTAAAATGTGGGGAATCTACTCTAGGAATTTTCTTCATTTCTAAGCAGTTATGATTTTAAATCAGTGCCAAATCAAGGTTTCTTGCTCAGAAATTTTCAAGGAAAAAAGTCAAATCGTATTTGAGTACTTGAGTGTTTCATTCCTTCATTTGGGGAAAATCCAATAACACAGATGTAGGTAGAAAAAGGTTTTAAACAACACTCTCATATATTTTACAGATTCCTGAACCAACAAGTTATGTACTACCAACAGATGTTCCCTTATGGAGTCCACAGATCGGCATCACCCTGCAGATACCTTACCATATGCTGCAACGAAAACATCTGTGAAAGAATCGAAGGCCCAAATAATAAAACTTTATAGCATCATAGGCATTAACAACAGAAAGATCCTTAGAGCTCACTTACTCCAACTGCCATAGTTTACAGATAACACAGCTGAAGCTAAAAACATTAAATAGTCCGTCAATACTTCCACAGTCTGAAATCTGCATTATTGAATTAAGCTTAGGATTCAAGTTCATTTTACTTTTTAAAAAAAATTTATTATTTTGAAGGTAGTGAAATACAACAGAACAAGACAGAACAAAGCCAACCGAGACAGTGCAGTGAAATTGGTACAGAACATCACAACAGGTTATTGGGATAACAGTAATAAGTACCATATTATATCTCATTATCTTCATAATAGTTGTTCTTTCAAACAGGTATAGCAAAATCAAACCAAATACAGAACATTATAGAACTTATCAAAACAGAATATTGAATAGAGCAATACAATTAATCAGAACAAAGCAAAACAGTGATAACAATATTTGCCTTCAAAGAGATGGTAGAAGGAAATACCCCCTATTTGCTATATTGCATATGGTGCTCAGACCTCTGGCTCCCATTTGTTAGTAAGAAGGCATGGGATGTTTGATTCTCAGCCTGCAGACCAGTAGGCTCACGGCTGCTTACTAGGGAGGTGAGCAGCTTGCTTGGTTTCCCAGCGCCCTAAGTTCCAATATGGCAAGGATCTGGGTAGACGCTGGCTGGTTCTCTCCCTGGGGCAGCCACTGCTTCATTTTACTCTTAGTTTAACATTTTTATTTCTAAATGCAATATTTCAATTAAAATTTAATAATTTAATACAAATTTATTGTGAAGGGATTTAACTGCATATAACAAATAGATTGGGTCCATAATTGACTTTATATTATATATATTATAGGAAAAAAATTATATAAATTATGTAAACAAAATAAAAAAAGATATCTGTCATGTGATGGCAAGTGCTCTGGAGAAAAGATATGATAAAAGGAAGAAAAGTGAAGAAAGGTATGTTATAATAAGAAGCCAATGATGGGGTGAAATTTAGATATAACCTTTACTTTAAAGTATGCTCCTGGTTACAGAATGGAAAATAAGAAGCTACATAAGACATGATGGTGACTTGGATTAGAGTAATAATGGACAAAGAGATGAAAAATGGTTGATATATTTTTAGGTCTGGGAAGCAGAAAAGTTTACTTGTGGACTAAACAAAGGCTTTGAGAGAAAAAAAATCAATTTTTCTTCTCTATGTTCTACTACATTTTCCCTGTTTTCAATAATGTTCTTCCAAATGCCACTACTATAACCACACTCCAAACCATACCATCACCCAAAATTTTTCTTTTATTATGAATTGATACATTCTTCTCTATGGTCACAATATCCTATTCCACATCTATGCTTTGACTACACTGACATGTCTAAAGTATCAATTCCTCTACTGTCTTCCTGTAAGTCCCTTTCTAGATTTTTTTCTCCATTCCATTTATATTTTTTATTCATCACTTTGGTCACTCTTGTTAACAATACACTAAATTTCTTTCCCCATTTTCATTCCATCAAGAGCAGAAAACCCTAAATCACAGATGAAAATTATTTGTCTAACCTATACTAGAATATTGGTTTCTGAACATAATTTAAGTAAAATCACCCAATGGCAAGAATTTGTATTATTATAATTAATGATTGTCAAACTCAGATGAACCCTCAAAACTAGCTCATAATGCTGCCTACCAATCCACACTGTTTTCCCATTTTCCACAATGAAAAATATTTTATCACCTTAATTTTATACCCTATTTTTCTTACTATTCTTACTTTCTTACTATTTTTCAGCAGTAAATAGTTCCACAACCAAAAAATAAAATAAAACTTCTATTCTTCGCCAGCAATGTTTCCTATATCCAAAATTTTTATGATGTGGATGTGGTTTGTGTGTCCCCTCAAGGCTTCATGTGTTGACATTTAAGCCTTGTTGTAAGGTAGCAAGGTGGCAGAAATTTAGTCTATGAGGTTTATATAAGAAGCCTTTGGAATATGATTAGAATTAGATAAATTCATTGTGGCAGAGCTCCCCATGATTGAATACTAGTGGCCTTATAAAAGGAAGAGCACAGAGAAAAGAGACATACATCTCTGCCATGGATGCAAAGCACCAACTTCTGCCAGCATGAAGGTTGTCACCACATGTGTCTCCTCAAACTTGAATCTTTATAAGCCAAAGTAACTTCATTTCTGTAAACCTAACCCAGTCTGTGGTATTGTGCTATGCTTACCATAAAACAGTAATCAAACAATATCTCCACTGATAACCCAACTGCTAGATCTCAAATATATGAGTCTTTCTTGATAGTTTTCTCTCTGTTGTCCCTCAATCCAATCAATTATCAAATCTATAGATTCTATACAGTAAACATCCTTGATTTGTCAGTTTCTTCTAATTCCCATTGTAACTATTATATTTAAAATAAAGCAAAAAATACTTAATATGGTCTACAAAGTCTCAAATAATCTGTGAAATTTCTTTCTCATTTTCCACTCTCCCCCTTACTCTGCACCCTATTGGGGCACTGTCCATATCTGGAAGAAAATTTCCTCTCAAAGCTGTAACCTAATACTAGTTTACTACCCTTTTCACACCATTATCACTACCCACACTATCCTAAAATACAGTCTGCTAAGATATCATCCCCCAAACATCCCTTTCCTAACTAAGCAGAATAGGTCAATACATTACATGTACCTTTCAATTCATTTGCTGCACATACTCAGTAATTATTTATTAAATGTCCTTTTGTCTTTTTTATTACCTGCAAGCTCTAGAGGTAGGCTTTGTATTCCTACCACTAGTATATCCCTAACTCTCACTACGGAATAGCCAGAGTAGCCATTTGGTATATACATGTAATTGAATTAAACAACTTAATTAATTTTAAACAACTTAATTAATTAAACAACTAAATTAATTTTCAATATTTTCTCCCTAAAATGAGGAAAGAGTAGAGTAATCTGAACATCTATTTGATACAGTGCTGTCTTTAAACTTTCAGAGTATCATTGTCAGTTACCAAAGTGACTTTTTTTAAATTGCCTTATCTCTACATACCTTTTCTGTGCTGCCTAAGGAAAAAAAAACTACATAAAGGACTTTAATGTTTTCTGTACTTCTGAAAATTCCCAGACAAGAAGAAATGACATACAAGTGATTAAAATATAGTATGCCTAAAGAAGTAAAAGATAAAAACAAGAACAATTTTCCTTGTGTCATATTCTATTCAAATGGTCATACATAAACCTGTACTTCCACTTGACAGCTTTCAACTTTCCATGTATATTGAATATTTTTAGACCTAATATAATTATTTTGTCACATAGTAATGATGAAATATATGTTTCTTATGTAAGAGGATGTTCACTGGCATTAAATTTACAGTCTATTACACATAAAAGTCAAAAGTATTCACAAATACAAAAGCAAACCCACAGAGGTGGAACTCACCTTATTTGTCCAAGCTTGTAGATTTGATTTTCTAAAGATCTGAACCTGATTTTTGAGCATGTCATGGGCTATGGACATGTGGCATAGGTTTCAACTTGTGGGCCAAATCTATATAAATCATTATTGTGAACACAAATGTCCCTAAACATATTGATAGATGCTTCAGTAAATAAGTTTCTTAGTCAAAAACAGTTTCAAGAAATGTCAATATATAGAGATGTACCTTAGATAACTATAAATATGTTAAAGGCAAAAACATTTTAACTGTTTTTACCCACTGATTTCACAGATACATCTAAGCATTAAATGTCCCTCTTTCTTATTAATGTGTATTAAAAGGTCCCAAATAATCTGGGCAAAAAATAATCATTTTTTTACAAACTACTTAAGAACATTTCACACAATCCTGGTGTTCAGCCAATGGTTTTACAAAAAGCTGATTTCAACTATAGTCACTACTTAGTTTGATACAGAAACCTTCATTCCCTTCTTAAAATATATAAATAAAAGAAAAAATGTATCCCTTCATTGAGTCAACTGAATCAAACTTATGCAGCTGAATAAAATTAAATTAACCTTAAAGGCTAAGACACTTAAGTGAATAATGCATATGCCTAAACTATTAACTTACAATTAATTTATTCTGGATATCATTTCCAAATATAAAGAAAATATATGCATTCTTCTATTGGATATATTCTAATTCTGATATAATGTGTGCATAGTTCCTTTAGGTAATGATTCTCAAACATGATATTCATTAGAATTACCAGGAATATTTATTTCCAAATACAATTTCCCATGATCCATACCAAAGTTACTGAAGAATTCTGGAGCGTAAGAGTCAAGATTTTGGATTTTTAGCAAATATGCTTGTTAATAAGGAAATTCCTCCTCTAAAACTTTAATTTCTTTGAACAAAAAAGAAATTATTTCATGTAGTTTCCAGTACCAGGGATAACTGCAGATCCAGAATGGGTAAATTTGCCTGCCTGTGCTGATTAATTCTCATTAACGGGATGGTCAAGGTAAGCCATTTGGCTGTTCTATAACAGGAGGAGAATACACGGAGTACTTAAACTTTTCAAATACAGAGAGAATGCTAACCTTTTAAAAACTTACTATGCCAAAATACACATTGCCACATCTACCCCTCGAAATACTCCTGCTCTCTTTAAATATACTTACCTCATCATTCGTGCCACTTTCTGAAGCAGTTGTGGGAGTCCTTTCCCATGCATATCTTCAGTTGCACTGTCCTGTCTGCCTCAGTGCCTGAATCAGTACAGAATGCTTGCTTCATAGTCATCTTGCCTTTGTTCAAGAGCAAGAGGTTGCCAGTGCCAAACACCAAGAATAAAGTGGGTGATGACATACCACAGTGTTTTTATGAACCTGCCTTTCCATTAGGTGGCACTCAGCAGTGGAATTCATCACATTTTTTATCACAACTCATAAAGACATTCATAAAACAAGACTTCCAGAACTGCTTCAGTAAGTGACAAGAATGATAGAATATGTGTGTTTGAAGTGAGGGGAAGTATTTTAAGAGATTAATGGCAATGTGTCTTTTCTACCCTATTTTTTCCAAAAATAAGACCTAACCAGAAAATACACCCTAGCATGATTTTTTTAGGATGCTAATGATATAAACATTAACCCAAAACTAACCCCCAGTTAAGATCACCAGACAAACAGATGTATTTAGTATTTCTGCTGCAACATATGACATACTAAATTATAAAATAATCAAATTAATATAAAATTAATTATAAATAAAAATATTATTGATATTAATACTTAAATGATATAAAAATTGATGTTTAGGTATTTGTAAATACTCGAAGGGGAGTCTGAATGAGAAGTAAAGGGTTATGTAAATAGTTTAGCTGAAAACATCCCAAAATAATCAGAATACACACACAATGCACAAATAAAGCATGCACTTCATAAACAATGTGTGTGGTTGTACCTAATATGAAGCTTCATAATTCTATGTATCGTGTGTTGTAACAACCCATTACAAGCAAGCTACATGGACAAGAAGCGCTCATTTAAGAAGAGCTCTACTGCTGGACATGAGAGACTGAGACAAATGTTTCTACAGGAAATGGAGTCACAAGAAACTCAGACCAGAATTTGGGCCTGAATTTAGAGAGCTATGATGATGTTTCAGAAGATGACATGACTGTATTTGAATAAATGTAGTTTGTGTATATGAATAAACGTAGACTGTTGTACATGGAAAAAAACATATTACCTGAAAGTAAGCCCTAGTGCGACATTTGGAATAAATAATATTATTGGAACTTATTGTATAACCTGGTGCTATTTTAGGGGAATACAATGTTAATAATTTTTAATATTTAATTATTCACTGTATATTCTGATCAACCACTGTATACCTTTTGACATTAGCGCTTCTGACTTCATTCAACAAAATAAATGAGAAAAAACACTACTACATATTTATCTTATGAATTAGCAAGAAATTATAGAACTAGGATTTTTTTGCCATCAGAGAAAGTTTTCTAATTTTAAAATATGATTCATTTGCTATATTCCTTCATATTCATTCATCCTCTGATTTTGACACTAACAGCTTACATTTCCTCTGTCAACCACATTTTCAATAGTCTCCACGAAAATGCTTGTTGAAACAGTGTACCTGCAGCATGTCTAGACAGGACAGCTGTTCATTTTCACAACACTGTCTCACCTTACTGTTTGCACATGGCACTTTGCAAGTTTTGCTTTTTCCATTTAATGTTTCTGTTTAGTCCTTTGATACTGTATATCTAGTACAATGCTTACAAAGTACCTAAAAGAATATGAGAGAACTATACTAGCAATAAAATGAAGCTGGAAAACCAATCCATTCTGAAATAAATGAGAGACATGGCTCCTGGTTTTCTCAAGATTAGACTAAGAAACAGGCATAAAATACTGCCCAATTCAATTTATTCAAGTCACTTTTATTATTACTGGTAGGAATAAAATGTAGACAACAAAATTTAAAAGCTTTAACAATAAACAACAAATATTAGACCATAACATTTAAACATAGTAAAGTTGTGAATGTTAGAAATAATGATAAAACTCACAACTGAAGATTTAACTTCAAGGGGCAGAAAAAAATCCTTGAATTGTAATCAAAACTTTTTACATAAAGCTTAAGCAGAAAAGAAATGATCCTGATAGGAAACCTTCAGTAAATAAAAATGAATTTTAAAAAATAGAAATCATTTAACTGTATTGTAAAACAAATTAAGAACTTTTTTCTCTTCTTTCCCAGCTTCTCATACTGAGCTACATCCATAGTTTTCTTTTTTTAGAAAAAAAAAGCAAAACAGAAAAAAAGCCATGTGCACACATATAAAATGAAACTATAGAAATGCTACAAAATGAGAATTAGAAATTTGTCTAGGTTAGCCTCATTGCTTCAAAATAAAAAGGCATTTTGTTATTACCTTTTGTTATTACCTTATTACCTTTTCAGGTAAAAGGACAAAAGAAATTACAGGATAGAATTGGATTTATTAATGTAGGACATAATGTTAATGGGTTTCCTTGCATTCTTGGAATAAATCCCATTTAATCACAGTGTGTTATTTATTTAATACAGTATTAGATTTTTTTGCTAATATTTTGTGAAGAAATTTTGTATCAATATTCATTAGAGATACACAGTCATGTTCTTTGTACTATATATGAATTAGATATCTGTGTTATATTTTCTTCTTTAATGCTCTATAATGATGTATAGTGTGTTAAAACTATCTGGTCTTTGAAAGTTGACTACAGCTCTTTCTATCTGGATCTGCTGTATTGTTTTAGGTTTTTGTGTAGTTCCTCAATAATTTTATCTCCTCTATATAAATTGGACTGTGTAAGCTTTCTAACTCTAAAAGGGTCAAATCTGATAATGTTCACTTCCCCCCAAAATTTTGCACTATATTGTCAAGCCTATCTAGAAATTTGGTTCATACCATTTTTTTTTCATTTCCTGTTTCAGTTCTTAATTTGTTCTTATAATTTCTTATTTTAAATATATGTATTTTGACTTAACTGTCTTAAGCAAGTTATCTGGTGTTTTATATTTGTAATTTAGTCATTTGTTTGTTTGTTTTGAGATAGGATTCCTGTTATGTTGCCTAGGCTAGCCATGAATTCATGATCTTCGTTCCTTGGTCTATAGCTGGTTTCAGTTTTGTTGATTTGTCTATAAGAGAATTTTTACTTAAATGATGCTCATTCCTTTAAATTGATTCTGTATCTTTAAACTGAGTCTGTTCTCTAAATCACATGCCTGTTTCTTTAATTATATATACTTTGAAATGGCTTTCCTGCATCCTTCCTTTAATCTCCTCAGGTACTTTCATTGTATTTTCAAATTCAAAGTAAATTTAATCTTTTTAGGAGATGCTTCAACTTTCTCTCAGGACCCCTCTTTAGTGTCCCTTTCATGTCTTTCTAGTAATTTTTTGGTTACCTTTGTTCCCAGCAAAGTAGATTGCAATGGGTGGATTATGTGTGACCCTAGTGCTAAGATTTTTTCTTTTTTTTTTAACTCACCATATCTAAATAATAGCATTTATGTAACACAAATTTACAAAATATACAGTAATTACATGTGTAACATAGAAAAAGTAATAATAATGTTTGTGTGCCATATGTGTAATAAATTATATATATGTATATGTGATACATTAAAATAAAAAAATTGTTAAAATAATTGCACGTGTGTATGTAATATACATTTTAATGTGTTATAGCTGTGTCTTTGGCTTTCTAAAAATTTGGTTTCTTTAATTTACACATTGTTTCAAAATAAGAATTTTTAGTTTTTATTTTACACTATTCTATTTTAATAAAAATTTTATTTCCTCTAATATACAGTCTATATTCAAATTACCTTTATTGTCCCAAAAATATCCTTTCAAATGCTTTTTCCAGATCAGTATAAAACTTAGATTCAGATATTGCATTTTGTTATGATGTTCATTAAGTGTTCTTTAAATCCAACACAATTTCATTCTCCTGCTACCCATCCTCTTGTTTTTCCATGGGCACAAACCTGCTGCAGAGAACAGAGTAACCTTCTAGGCTTGTCTAAATGCTACTTTTGGGTAGTGGTGAGCTTGTTTCTTCTCTTCCTTACATTTTCTCATTTCTTTCACTTTCTACACTAGATAGTGAACTTCTAATGGTATACAATTATGATCTGTTCATCTTTCTGTCTGTAGATGCAACCCTATGTCTGGCCCACAATCAGGTTTATGTTTTTGATTTTCATTAATAAAAATGTGTTAGTAAATGAGTCAAAGGTCAATCATTCCAAAGATCAATAGAAATCCTTAGCACTTGTTTTAGTTACTATACCAAAAAAACTCACTTGTGCAAACTCTCTAACACACACACAGAGAAATATCATGTGAAACTACCAAAGTAGCTGGGGATTTAGCTCAGCAGCATAAGCACCTGACTTGCAAGCACGCAGTCGCGAGTTCGATCTGCGATACCAAAAAGAAAAGAAAAGAAACTACCAAAGTACAGTAACAGTTTGTGTTCTTTGAGGTAGGCAGAACCTGATACAGCACAGCTAGGAAAATCGTCTGCAGTATAATGATGATAACAATGGTGAACAGATCATGTAAATATTGAGCAACAGGTAGTAGCAGTATGCTATATTATCCACATTTACAAATATAGCCTGCAAACAGTAAGCACTCAAAACAAGCATTCCAAGTTCTCTCTCACCACTGTGTATTATTTTCAGTGAGGCATTTTACTTCTCTGTGCCTCAGCCACTTATGTAAATAATACTTGCCATCACCTGTAGCTTTTTAAGGCAAACAATGAAAGAAAGATTTTCTTGTTTTTTATGTTTATCTTAGGGCCCAGTTCTTATTTCCTGAGATTCATCTTTTCCGGTAAGAATCTCTCAGATTACTCTGAAGGTGGTCTCTATATTGCTATTTTAAGAGCTTAAGGCTTGGTTTTCTTACAAGGTTAAGTGGGTTTTTTTAGAGTCTAATGACAGAGGCAAAAGTAAAGCTTAACACAATGACAAAGATATACAGCAGTCATTATTTTTAAGTTTATCATATCAATTCTGTTCTTCGACTTTCAGACCACAGTGAGATATAACATATGATGAGGCTCTCTGAACTTGCATTCAGTAAAAACTAATTCTATTGTAGTTGCTTCCATTTTTTATTTAGATTATATTTTATAATATTGTTTACTCTACTAAGACACTGTACAAAGTGTACTGATTTATCATTTTTATCATTTCCTTAACTTCTCCAAGTGCCTTCCATGTGTTCCATCATGAAGCACCCAGGCTACATTTTATATCTTGATTGATTTATTTCCTATTTGACATTGCTATGTTGAATTTCCTTTAAATATATCATTATGTTTTTTCTACTCATGCTAGCTGTGTTTTTCTTTATTCCAAACTGTGTGGCAGAGTTTATTTTCAACAATAGTGAAAATAAAAATTTGATAATGCACTGCACACTATACACTGCCGAAAACAGGGCAATAAAGTTCAAATCCAATATGTGATTTAACCTTCCCCCCAAAAAACAAGAAGCAATGGAAAAGTCTACTTCAGTATAAAGAACAATAATTCGATGTAGAATGGGTTTTCTTCTCCAGAAAGTAGACTACAAATCCAGTGCCTTGCATTATATCAAGAAGAAAGCAGCAGTCCAGGGTCGAAATGGCACATGACCTTTAAATGCCTTACAAGTCAGGCTGGATGGCAGCACAGTAGAAACAGTTTCAAATCATCACCTAGGTGAGAGCTTTATTGTAATTGTACTAAATATTAACAAAGCCCTTTGGGGATTAGGACTCTTGCTTACAAAGACATTCACAGTCGTCACTGGGTTTTGTGGAAGAATTGCCATTTCTTGGTCCTTCATGGGGCACAATACTGCCCATTACAATAAGGGAAAATACTTCAACAGTTCAAAAAAATAGGTTGAAAAGGACTTCAAAAAGAAAGAGAAATTTACATGTTTTGAGTTACAAATACATTTTGAGAAGTATACATATTTTACACAGGTTATTTACTTCAAATTTCACAACAACCCTGTGTGAAAACAAACATGGAGAGGTTAAAGAATTTATACAATTTCATACAGCTAGAGAAACTGAACCAGAATTCAAATCAATCTGTCAGTAAGTCCACTCACCCTTTGCTGGACTATGCAGCATAGCTACAAGATCCTTCTTATTCCCTCCCATTAAACAGCCCTTCAGCTACCATGAGAAGCAACTACCATCCTTCTTCCATCTGTTTCCCCTCACCTAAAATTCTCCCCACTCTTGCCCTGATAATAGGATTGGAAAACAAGGCTCTAAACGACCACTAAAATTTGTTGCACTGAAGGGTGAAATATCTTTCTTTGTGCTGCATTCTTCAGAACAAGTTCCTTTATACCATATGAGAAAAGATTGCTTTACAAGCAAGAAATCTAGTTTGTCTGATTGAGTAAGTAATATTTATGGATTGCAATAAGATATAGAAAAAAAGTTAACACAATGAGAAGGCAAATGAGGCTGAAGCATTGCTATTCTTAACAGGCGAGAGGCAAGAAATAATTAACGAGTGGAGGAGACAGACCTGAGGAAGAACTGTAGAAAGAGAGAGGGAGGAGGTAAGAGAACAGCAGTAAACACAACAGATCTGACCAAGGTGCTGGATAGAGACTTTATGGGAATAGAGAAAGGAATCATAGAAATGTCATGGAAGAAAGTTGTTTCAATAAAATAGAATCACTCATAAAGACAGACTTCAGTCCATCATTTTTCATCACAATGACTACTTTTAAAGTCAAAAGACTTTATATCTAACTGGATAGCACAATCAGATAACATTAAAGAATTTAAGGGGTGCTTATACATAAGAAAAAAATAATGCATGTTATATAGACAACCTTCCCTAACATCTATTTCTAAATAAACCTAAAATATTAAATGCTTTTCATAATGCTTCCATTTATTTCTACATACATTAAGGTGGTAAATTAAATTCCTAAGAGAGCTCTGGTCTTAGAAATACAAAACAAATTCTAAACTCTGATAAAGTGTAAAGGCAAGAAGAATTTTAGTGTATTTGGAATCATGATTTGCAATTTATCAATATAAAGCTGGCTCCTTCATATAAGGATTTAAATGACTTTACTTCTATCCTAGAATTTGTTTCTAATTTATATTCATAGTCTTTTTATATTTACAATTAAATTGATAATACATTCTGTTTATCAAGTTGTAACTATCGCAAAAAAAGATTAAAATAGGAAAATATTATAATTCTTTTGCTCATAGATAAATGTAGTTTACATATTTTTATATTAATTTACAACTTCTATGCCTAAAAATTCAAATTGAAGGTACCAGTAACTAAAACAATACCTTGAAAAACACTATCAAGACAATCACCAATCTGCTGATGGATGTAAAAACTTACTGACTGTCTTAAATTCTGAAAAGGAGATAAGTAATCAGAATCTGATTGTAGTTATTAAGGCTGTAACCAGAAATTTAATTTTAAATATATAAAAATATATTCTAAATATACAATTTTAAATATATAAAAAAACTTTAAATCTTAAATATATAAAAAAACTTTTAAAATTTTAAATATATAAAAAAAACTCTGCCCTCTTAGATGATCAAAGTCTATATTCTCACTTATTATCTATTTGTGAAGTCTTTTGCAGGCCTGGCACATAGTGGTAGTTCACTATATATTTGTCTAATCAATATAAAAAGCAAATAGATCAGGCCATATTATACAGTCTTCCAAGAGCCTGAATATTTGTTGAAGAGGAGACAAGGTGTAGTACATAGGTCCAAAGAAAATAGCCTCAAGCTTACAATTATGTATACTGCAGTTGTATTACTCAATTTAAATTTTAAGAATTGAAGAGAACACACATGTGGGAACAGGTGATAATGGCTTGATAAAAAGGATAAATTTGAGTTGGAACTTGAAGAATGAGACAGATTTAGAACAATTTCTTAATGGCATGAGCATCCTAAAGAAATTCATTTTTGTGACATATTGAATAGAAGTGGTTCTCTTCTAATCTATCTTACTGCTTCAAGAATGATGTATCTAAAGTATATAAATACCCACCCTTTGGATCTGCCTGCTATTTTTCATCCTCATTTTTCTTGTATTTCCCCTTGACCTTGCTTATACAAGACTTCACGTCTGGTGGGTCTGTTTTATCATGGAATTCCTAGCCCTGTGGGCTTCTAGAGTCTCTGTCTAACATCTTTTGAATAATTCTTTATACCTTTTCTTACTCCTCCACATGAAATTCAACACCCTCCAAGTCACTCTACTTTATTATTAAAATCCTATTATAATAGCTGTACTATATCACGTCAGAGCATTAACTTGTTAAAAATCTGTGTTCTGTTTGCAAGTACATAAAGGAAAGGGATTTTTTGTTTGATTTTGGAACTTGAACAATTGAATGTTTAACAAGGGTTTTATAAATTGATAAAGAAATAAGTAGGAGGAAAAGAAGAAAATAAGAAGAAGAGAACAAGACTAGTTGAACAGAGTTAATATTAGGAAAAGTGAAGGAATAAAGGCGTAAGAGACATATATCCTGAAACACCAGGCTCATTAAGTTTGGGCTACTCAAGACTTTGAATTAAGGGTGTAGAATGATAAAGGGAGAGAGATAAAGAGGTAGCAATATTCCATGTGAAATTCAGAGAAAGATAACCCAGACTGAGGGATAAGGCTGGTGAAGTGGAATTTAAAAATTTATACGGGGAAATATTATCCACAGCAGACCACTGAATTGTGTCAAATCAATTGCATTGTTTTTTAAGGTGAATTCAACTTTAAAGGATTGATGGTACTTTTGCAGAAAAATAAAACATAAAATATATGTATTTATTTTTACTGTCTTATGAAATAAGGTGCTGCAATGAGACTTACAAAATTATAAATTCACAGAGACGAATTTGGAAAATAAGCCAACAGAAACAAAACTGCAGAAGACAGAAAAATACTGAACAAACAAGTGATCTAGCAGACTTAATGAAGAAAGTGAGAAAGCCAACAAACAACCAAATTTTCTTGAATTTTCAGCCCCAGCTGGCTCATAAAGGTACATATACAGCAATCAGATGAATTTGTTGAAGATGTGTCTAAAAAAACCACACAGGACTCCAGGTTCCCAACTTCAACCTGTGTACCAGATTACTACTTCTCCCCTGCTCTGCAGAAGATTTGTATGTCTGGACTAGAAAACACAGATGTGAGAGTAAGATTTCATGTGGAAAAGCTTGTATCTTTCAGCTATAATACTAGACAATCTCTCTCTACATAATGATCTTCCAATCTTCCAAAGAAAAGATCAGAAGATACTAACCTTGGAGTTGGCTAATTCAGCCAGATCACCATCTATGAAGCCCATTTGCTAGGCCTTTTAAACTTCTATGTAGGTTTAAATGCTCCCAAACTTTAACATGAACAGAAAATCAAAGATCACCAAAAATTTAATTATGAGTAAAGACAAACTATAAAAAACTTGGATGAGGCAGAGATAAAATAGGAAAAAGAAGTTTTAAATATTACCATTAGTAATTTCTATTAGATGAGCAAGTATGATATTAGTGAAACAAGAAGGCTATAATTTGGTTCAAATAACAAAAATGATCAAAAGTAATGTAGAAATTAAAAAGCTGAATGAAAAGACTGTAAGACAAAGCAAGTAAACCACTCAGGAGAGCAAAAAGACAAAGAGATGAAGCATAGAGAAAATTTCTAAAGAAATCAGAGGACCAGCAAGTGTGACATCTGAATAATATAATTTTAAATGGATCAGAGAAAATAGTTGATAATTAATAAAAATAATGTACAGTACTTTTCCAAACATGAATAGTATATGCAAGTACTATTCATACATACACCCACACGTGGGGATGTGCACTCACAGTATCATCACAATGACAAGATATCCTATATGCTTCCTGGAGGAGAAATGGAGGACTTGAGATGAGATAGGTCACATGCATAGGATCAGGAATGTAAATTAGATTAAACATCTCAATAACATTAGTTAAAACTAGAAAACATAAGAAATGTCTTCAAAATTCTGAGGAAAAATAGTTTTGATCATATAATTCTATATCAAGCCAAACTACTAAATTGTGTGAGGTGACTTATAGAAAATCACAAAGTGTATTTCATATGAACTTTTATAAGGAAGCTCTTGGATATCCCACTAAATATAAGAAGAAACCAAGAATAATATATATTATACAGGACATACAAGCTTCAACTATAAGAGAAAAGTCAAGAGAACCTTCAGGACAATGGTGAAAAAAGATCCCAGGAAGAGTCATAAATAGAGATAAAGAGCAACAAGCCTTAGAACAAAATAGAAATTAGCACAGAGATTTCATCAAGTAAGTAAAATTGATAGAATACTTAGTAAGTCTGAATTTACCAAGATGAATTTGACATTTTCAGACAGTTTAATGAAAAATTAAGCAGATGAAAGAAAAGTTTACTTGTTAACTACAGGGAAAACAAAAATATCAGTAGGAACTAAAAGTAATTGGATATATTATATAGATCAGTTAATACAAGGTTCACAGGTTGTGTTTACAATGAAGTAGTTTTGTTACATATATTTAACTGATCGAATCAAAACTATATGTATGTATAGAAGAAGAAAGAATGAGTCAAAATGGGTGCATATTTATTGAGGAATAAGTATTTCTATTAGAGACAGCAAAATCACTATCTTCCAGGATAAAAATTAAGAGATAATCATTTTTCAAATAAAAGAGGATAAAAAGTAGATATTCAAGTGTACTACTTTGTGCGAAAAGGACAGATTTTTAAAATTTTTAAAATAAGCTAAAACAATTGAGTCTAGCTACTTTGTCAGAGCAAGAGGCCACAGGAAGGATGGAAAGGTCACTATAAACCTAAACTTGTAGAAACATCCAAGTCACTAAAATCATGCATTATAAGTTATATTTCAAGAGCAAAAACTAAATTTAAAGTAATTGTAAGAAATCAACTTTTACATTGGACCCTCAAAGTTTACAAGGTTATGTTCCTAGAGCACCCATGAATTGTAAATAACTGAATTTTTAAATGGTCATAAAAATGCTTATTTTTATTGTTTAAACCCTAAACATGATATGTCCTTCCCACAGTTATGTGATTTTATTTAATAAAATACTGTATAAAAGCCTTAGAAGGTCCAGGGAATTTTGGTGACAGCCTAAGGATCTTAAAGATTTAAGAAGACTAAAACCTAGAACACCCAAGATAGCTACACACAGTATAGCAACCTACTATGATGTGAGAATGTATATCGGTGCATCTGCCAGAGATAGGGTACAGAATAACAGCTAGTCAGCAGCAAGAACTAAATAACACTCTCAGACTGGCTACTTACAAACCTCACATCAACATAAACACGGAGAATTTTTGAGGTTTTCACAAAATTGCGGGGGTTCCACTAACAATTATTAGTTAGGTTCTAAGGAAAAATCATCAAAAGCCTGAGGCCCAACTCTGAACTATGACTTAGCAGGGGTACATTGTACCTAAATCCATAACACAAAATTATTGTTGCACTGTAACCTTTAAATCAAAGGAGTTACTATTTTGCTTGCAGAAATCAGAGATCTGCTTAGGTACTCTACTTCTATTCATTTTCCCCTACTTGTATTATTTTCTGCCCCACTACCCTATGTTCCCAAGAAACAAACAACAAAAAAAAAAACTTACAACCAACTGTTTTTTGGGAATCAAACTCAGGGCCTCACAAGTGCCAGGCACACACTGTGCCACTGAGCTGTATCTCCAGCCCATATTTCCAACTCCTATTCCTTTAATACAACAGCATTTTAAAGCTGAAAATAACCTCATGCCTTAAGCAAAATTTTCCAAGATATAATGCAAAAATTAATATAATTTAAAATGAACTTGACAAAATAATGAGTTAGTTTATTCCTATACATCAATACCACTCATCAGATTTCTACATCTATTCATTTACATAAATGCTATAAATTCCAGTATATGATGATCACTCTCCTGCCTTAAGAGTTACAACAAGGCCTGTGAATCTCTGTTACATCACCTTCTTTAAATTAGTACTTTTTTTTCTCTTGTTCTTCCAGAATATTCTGTATTTATAGCTTTTGTAATTCCACATTTTCATCTCATGGAGGCACCAATACATTTTTTTCATCATAACCACATGCCAGGTCCATTGTATGACTTGGATTTAATTTCTCTATGGATTGAAGATCATCTTAGTCTTTGGTTCAATTCTTGTTTCATTAGCACATTATTGAGTAACTGCTAAACCATTTCTAGGGATGCCACATTTGACTGGTTTTCAGTCTGTTTCATGTACATGTGCACACTCAACATGCTTATAAATATTTATTTCTCAGATGCTTTTGGCAGTTTTAACCAATACTTCACACATCTTAAAATGGAGATGGCTACAAAATAGAGACAAGTAAATATTGTGTATTCCTTTTATAAATGAAACAAATAAATGTTATAGCAATGAACTTTCTCCTTCATTGTAATGGCCTCTGTTTAAATTATAACCCAGGACTTCAGGTTTTAGTTTAATACCTTGCTACATCATGCTACTTATTTTCATTTTTACACATTTACCAGATTTTGACAATGCTTTCCACTCATGATATACTACTGACAAAGCAGGCTTTTAATATTATTATAAAAGAAATTTATGTCTAATGTATGCAGTGTGTAACACTATTTCAGTGCCCAGGGAATAGGAGATGCTTGATAAAAACTGACTGAAGGAAAAACAAAATTTTATTAGGTTTCTATTATGTGTGAGGTATTTTTCTATGCATAAAATATTTTATTGTTGCTTTTATTGAAATTGCAGTCCAATATGTAAAAATAACTTCACAGTTATTTTATGATACTTTTAAATTGAAGGGAGGATATATTTTGGATTTTTGTCCATTATTTTTCTTTACTAGTTAGTCTTATTTTTCAGAAAATATCTTACTTTTAAAATAATGGTCAAAGGTAAATTTAGTTTATTATAAAATACATAGCAACATTCTTCCTAAATTTTGAATACTTAGTAGCTTGTGTTAAAAAATTATATTAGGTTTCTCAGAACAAATCTGTTGCTGGTGCAATAAAAATTTGTTTTATATTCGGAGATGGTGCTGATATTTGTGTGTTTAACAATAAAGGAAAAGCTGTGGTTTCGGTGTGAAACATGCTTTTTCAGGATTAAAAGCCTCATTTTTATTTTTAATGAAATGTTTAAGCAAGTTTCTACATTGTCCAATATCAACTGTTGCAAGACCCAGTTAAAGCAGTAATAGGATAACAATTTCACCCTGATTCCTTATTAATATGCTCCTGCTTACTGTCTAAGAGACAGAATTTAGCCTCCATGTGTAACTATCTTCTGTTTCCTTAAAAAGCAAATCTGTTAATAAATTGAGATTGTCCTTTCCCATTTTTCAGCTATTTACTGAGCCACTTGTTAAAAAGCTGTGGCCAGTGTTACACAGATCACCAAACACCTATCAGAGAGAAATAGCTTTGGCATTTTAGAACCAGAAGTTTATAGATGAAAGAATATGAATCTCATTACAAACTGCCTGAACTTCCCATTTAATCAGATCAAAGCCAATTTCATATTGCAAGCAAGTTGAAAGAAAATATAAGGAAGCCACAGACTTCCTATTTGGTGCCTTTTCCTGGAAAATCATAGTATACATAAACTCTTTATCTTAATCTGCTTTAGTTCACAGTAATTTCTAGTCTCTTTTATTCTCGTTTATTCAATACTCTTGATGAATACATTTTCCCTTGTGAGACATTTTTGCTTTTAATACAGTCTAGTGGTTTAGTCTGTTTGCTTCAAATTGAAGAATGACAAAATTTGTCTTTCTTTTACATAATGATGTAGAAAGGCAATCATACTTGATACTGATAAATGAAAATTTTAAATGAGAATGTAAGCTCTCGAGTACAAAGAAATATTCATGGAATTATTATGAGACACAGGCAAAATTCTGTTATGTCTGACACAAATCTATTATTCTTAGCCACTCAGAACAGAATACAAACTGTATTTATTCATGACAAATAATCATGTGAATTTCTCCAGCAACAATTTATTTCTTGAGTATGCCTTAATCTATTGATCAATCAATGACCTCATACTCTTTTTTTTGAATTTACAAAAGATCATTCTTTCAAGTTTATGAGTTCTATCCGGGCAGGAAGTATGTCTATTTTGTGTGTTCCCTACATTTAGAACGGTGCCTAGCATAGTCGTATAATACTTAATGACAGGATTATATTCTGAGAAAAGCACTTGATTGTGTTGTTGTGTGAATATCATAAAGTACACTTATGTAAACTAAAATTGTTATAATGTTGCTAAATTACAGTCTTGTGGATTACTGTTGTATATGTTGTTCATCCTTGATCTTACCATCATACATTGTATAAGAATTTTTATTCATATTTATATGCATGTATGTATATTTTTTCTTACATTTTATTCAATAAAATTTTTTCACTCACCCCTCCTTATCTGTACAATGTGTTTCCAGAATTTCCTTAAGGACTCAGGAAACAACATTTTACTGGGAAGCTTTTGAGTTCTAATGTCAGTCTAACCTAAGTATCAAATCTCTGTGTGTAACATTTGGTAATTTTCAGAACTTAACTAGACCTTGAGAAAATGCACTAAGTATGTGCTTAATAAACTGTAATCATTAACGTTATTTGAATATTGTTTTTTAACAATCTTCAGGTATAGGGGCAAGTAATAAAACCGCTAGTACATAACCCCAAAAGTATGAGAACTGAGAGCAACTATTTAAACTACTTTCAATATCATCTCTCCTTAAGTAGTTGGAGATAGCACTATTATAACTGCTTTTATTCTCATCTATGACCACAAATCTTTAAAAGACACATATTTTGAGATCCAATTCACATATCACAAAATTATGTATTTAAAATATATTAAAGAATAGTTCTCAACATGATCATAAACTTGTGCAACTACCACCACAGTCTGAGATGATCTATTATGGCATAAAAAGAAGTTCTGTAATTGTTAATAGTCATTCTGTATTTCTCTTCCTCACCACCAACTACTCTCTTCTTTTCCCCTTGTCAATCACTAATCTACACACACACACACACACACACACATATATATATATATTCTTATGTAACTGTAATTATATGTCCTTTAACCAACAACTCCACCTCTCTGCCTCCCCACTAAACACCAGTTCTACTTTCTATTTCTATTTGATAGCTATCATCATATTTTTCATTTCTACAAAATCAACCCTTTTATATTCCACATGAGTGAAATTATACAGTATTTCTTTTTCTGGGCATGAGCAATTTCATGTAACATGATGTTGCACAGTTTCGGTGATGTTGAAACAAACGACAGGATATCTATTTCTTTCTTGTAGCTGAAAAGAATTACATGATGTATATATAAACATTTTCTTTATTTGTTTATCTGATAATGAATACTTAGTTTGATTTCACATATTGTTTATTGTGGATAAGGCTTCAATAAACACAAGAGTAAAATATTTCATTCAAGGACTGATTTCAATTGCTTTGCATATATACCCAATAGTTAGGCTGCTAGGTCATATGGTTTGTATTTTGAGTATTTTTCAGGAAACTCTGTATTATTTTTCAGAATGCTTTTACGTATTCATATTTCCATCAACAATGTGTAAGTCTCCTTTTTCTCAATGTTCAAGTTTCTCCTGAAAAAGTCTGCTGTCAGGCAGATCAGAACTCCTCATGTTATTTTCTCTTCTCTTGCAGGTTACAGGGTCTTCTTTGCCTTGAAGCATTGAGAGTCTATTGAGTTGAATCTGACTGGTAACCTTTGACATTGCTGTGCCTGGATATTTATATCTTTCTGGTTTGGAAAGTTTTCTGTTATTATTTCTTTGAATAAACCTTCTACCTCTTTTCCTTTATGATTATATCAATATTTTCTCTCTTGAAGATATCCCATAGATTTCATAAGGTTTCTTCATTTCTTTTCTTTCCTTTTCCTCTTTTGATTGTGTATTTTTAAATAACTTGCTTTCAAGTTCATTGATCTTTGAGTTAATCAGTTCTGCTGGTAATGCTATCTGCTGAATTTTTAAATTTCATTCATTGTGTTTTTCAGCTCCAAGATTTGTTTGACTTTCTGTTAGTATTTCAATCTCTGTTAAATTTTTCTGATAAAATTATGAATCATGTCTCTGTGTTTTCTTCAAGTTTGCTGAACTTTCTGAAGAACTCTATTTTGTATTTAGGATTAGTCATTGGCATCCCTTTCCCTCTTTGGTAAGACCATATTTCTTTGATTATTCTTAAGTTATGCGTGTGCATGCATCCGTTTCTGTGCATTGAAAACTCAGATATGTACTTTCTATCTTTCTTTGTCAATATAGTCTATGGTAGAATGGTCAAGAAATTCTGAGCCAACGAATAGTATTAGTATGTTCTCTAAATTTGTGATTGCTGCAGTTATTTCAGCACTAGAGGGCCTCCTAAACCCAGGCTCACCACAAGTCTGTAGGGCTCAGAGGTTGGTGCAGATAGACCTGAGAAAGATCAAAATAGACTACCTGCAGTGTGAGAGAAAACTAGCTAGGGACTTAAGCCCAAGAGATCAATGTAACATGTTTCCTACAGCATGGCACCACTGTACAGCTTCTCTGATGTGACATCCTCTGGCCAAATCGAAAGCAATCATCAAATTCCATGAAGTGGCCAATATTAGCCTTAGCCTTGCTATAACTCCAGCTGGCCTCAGGTGGTTAAGCCTTGCCAACACTTGTGATCCTCCCCTCATGTTGAAATTTGACCAAGTTCACTACCAAGGAGTTCAGGGTGGTATGGATGTCAAATGCCTGTTTCCATCTATTTTTTTTTCACTTTATATCCAGAGGAATTCCATGTATTCAGGAAAATTTCTTTGTCTGTATTACTGTGCTGACCTAAGGGAAGGACACAATGATCCAAGAGGACCTATCGCTTTCTCATTGGATTTTGTTTTCTCTTATTTCTGAAGTCCATCACAGATTCACTCTCAAGTTCTGGAATACTCAGGGTGATGGAATATTCAGGGTGATAATCTTGCCCCTAGACAGTTGTCGAATTTGGCTTTTGGGGGCATGGAGAGGTAAGCTGAAGCTGGAGAACTCCTACTCTGCCCTTGGGGTTGATACGCCAGTACTACTACTTTTCTAATCTAGTTGAATGGATTCTTCTTGCTATGACACTTTTATATGTCAATTTATTATCCATCTAAAGATCCTCTTTCTTTCAAGGATTTGGAGCCTGTAGAGCTACTATACAGAGTACTTACTATCTACTGGGTGCTTTCCCAAATGATTGTTTCATTTGATCCTCACAACAATGCTAAGAGGTCAAAATTATTATCCTTGTCCTCTTTTTTCCCAAATTAAAAAATAAAGAAATTGAGGTATAGAATAACTCATGATCACAAAACAAGAAAATAAATGTGCAAAGCAGTCTGGCTCCAAATTCTACCTATGTGGTAGCTACTACACAGCTTACCTCCAAGAATTTAAAGTAAAACAAAAGGATCAGCTTCTGGGTATTAAATCATAAGATGGAGATTTATAGGGAAGAGAAGAATTTTCTTTAAAAAACTGAAAAAAGAAAAATAAAGAAGAAACAGAGGAAAAGAAAAAGATGGAAAGAAATTACATTTAGACTATAGCTCTAGACTTGAGTTCTTAAAAAGCAATTAAAGTGAAAATTATCAATCACTGACACATTAAAAAAGAAACCATAGAAGTAAATACTGGTAGGCACTGATTTTCAGGTTTATTAAATGGCCTTCATTTGATATGATGGCTGTTTCAAGTTATTTTAGACTAATGCTATTAGACATTTCATTCATCTTCCTTCAGGAGATAATATTATATAGTGCTTAAGACCTTTATCTTTGTGGTTTAACTGCCTGGATTAAAATACCAGCTTCATTGCATATTGCCTGTATCATGACTTTTATTTTCTCCATGCATATGTAGGACCAATAATGGTACCTATGCAAAAAGTTGCTGTGAGAATGAAATTATATAATGTGTGCAAAACACTTAGAATGGTGACTGGCACATGGTGAGCATTCAATTAGCCATAGAATCATCTTTTAATTTAAGACTACAAACTTTAACCTAAAAGTAACAGGAAACAATAAAAGTTTTTTTAAGCATAGAGCAACTTAATCAGATTTTTGTTTTATAAAAATTATTCATATGACAAAATAATTGCAGTATGGTGTTGTCAGATTAAATTAATGAAATACCTTAGAAAATATTTTAAAGAAAATTAGTTTATTAGATTCAAATATGTGCAACAAAGATTGTCATAACAAATGTACGATTTTAATAAAAAGAACTGTCTGAAATTAGCAGACTTACAATATTTTTTAAGATCACTTATAACTTTTTTCAGATCCATGAAATAAAATGGTTTTTTAGTGTCAGCTAAACATCTCCTTTCTGGTAGGAACTTTATTCTGATTTTAAACTTCACATTTCAGATAAAGCTCTGAAAGCAAAGGTAAGTGTACTATTTGTAACCACTTGGCACTGATGATTTTGACAGATAACCACAGTTCTACCACTGTGCTCTTTTCACCATATTTCCATGTAGATCTCACTTAAATAATGCTTCTATTCATTAAAAGTTGTAGATTTTTATATAATGGAGTACCACTCACCAAAAAGAAGGATAAACTGGAGATTTTTTTTTTGGTACCAGGGATTGAACTCTCAATCTTGCACTTGTCAAGCAGCTGCTTATGCCACTGAACTAAATCCCTAGCCCAAACTGGAGACTTTTATAGGTAAATGTCTCAAGACCATACTCGTAAGTGAAATAAGTCAGACAGATATGTGTGAGCATTGTAGTATGAGAAACTGAACAAGTAAATAAGATACAAAAGTACAGTAGATATTATGAACTGGGGAGAAATTGTTCAAAAGAAAAGACAAACTGTGATGGGGAAAGAGGAAAAGGGAAAGGAAGGAAGGCAAAAGAAAAAAATATATATTTATACACGAGCTAGTTAAGATAGTTATATAGACATTTTCTCTTAGTTCATTGACAACAAAAGGTTGTGCTAATACTGTTTGGACAAGACAACATGCCTGTATCTTATGCTCTGAATAACTACTACACAAACAACAATACTCAATGTATTGATTGTTGTAGCTCTCCTACTAACCTGTTTTGAAACTATTTATTTATCCATTTTTCTTTAAAAATAAATAATAATAATAATAATAATAATACCTTCTACTGAGAGTTTTCAGTGACTACTCCAAATCTCAGTCTTCTCTAACATCAATAGTATTTACATCCTGGACCATTCATTTATTCATTCATTGAGACAACAAATATCTGAACAGTTACCAATGATTCTGATCAACTTTTAAAGCTAGAAACAATGAGATACTGAACCAGAGTGATGAAAGGAACAGTATGTTCAGATATTTAATGAAAAAGTTATAAAATTAGACAGCATAATTTAATACATTCTGCCTTGTAGTGTTCACCACTGCATCAAATATAACATGGCTTTCCAACCATATTATAAGCCATTAGTTGAATCTTTAGTTCTTTCAAACATTCATCATAGTTTGGCACTTAGTATGTATTTGATAAATACTTGTTTGGCCATGAAATGCAGTTTAAGAAGAAACTATTATTTGTTTTATAAAATAATGGGAAGGCGCTTTTTAAAAAAAGAATTGAGATGTGTTATGTGCATGTACCAGCTCCCCATGAGGAATGTAATCATTAGGGACTGCTAACATGACCTAATAAAACAATTACTATTTTAAAAATGGTAAAATATTAATAACTTTTCTTTGCTTTTTGTTGTTTTTAACATCTAATTCCTTACAATTAATCACTTTCCTTTTTTCCTTATCTTACTTGGTTTTCCTTTTGTAGAACTCAGTTCACTGCCTGTTATCTAAAATTTATACTAAATTTTCCATTTGTTCATATAAAAATAAAAATTTAAACAAGATCCAGGGCTGTAGTTTCAGCAAGTTATTTAGTGAGAAGCACAGGAAGTCTTGATCTTCTTCAGATTATACAAAGGTATAGCATTGTTATCATACTAATAATTAACACAGTCTCATTAAGTTGGCTTTTAACCTGATATTCCAATGAGCGACTTTCACCCTAGAATCTCTTTAATGAATGACTCTTCAAGCTCTAGATAGTTAAATGATGGGTGGTAATTAGCATTAAATGAACAGAGGAATTTCCTTCACTCAACAAATGAGCCTTTACCCTGTAAAATTTCATCAAGTGCCCAAGTAAGGAGATTAACTTAAATCTTCTTTTCAACAAGCAAGTAACAAAAACAAACCTTAAGTCCTCAAACTCATGGGAAAAATAACTTTTTTTCATAGATCAGAGAAACATGAGGATTAGAAAGCATATATTATTAAAGTCTTTACCATTCAATATCAAGCTAGCCATTAGAATTTGTTGAAAAAACAATCACATTTTTTTTTTGTACCGGGGATTGAACTCATGACCTCCCACTTGCCAGGCAGGTGCTTAAGCCACTGAGCTAAACCCCGGCCCAACAATCACATTTCTAAAATACAGACAGTGCTGTGCTGAGCAATGTGGGAGAAACAAAGATCTGTAAAACATGGCTTCTGCATGTAAGCACCTCACAATCAAATAGAGGTGACATGCACAACAAATAATTGCCTAACATAGCTGTAATTACAATTTCCTGTAATTAGAGAGCTGTCAGCTCAGGCAATGCTCTTCACTAATAAGAGACATGGTATGAGAGAGTAAATAGGGGGAGGTGAATAGAACAATAAGAAATTCTAAAGAGTTGTGAACTGGTAAAAGGAGGAAGTAATAGGGACCTCGAGCAGATTACAGCACTAAAAAAGGAAAAGGTACCCTCACCACACACAAACACACCTACTCCACATATACACACTATTAAATGTATGGGAAAAGCAGATTTCAAACTTATCTAAGAAGAAAATTACATAAACAATTACATAGATACCCAGTTAACTCTTATGCCCTAGAAGCACCATAGAAAATACACATATATGAATACTGAGGGAAGACGAGACAGCCAAAGGCTTCATGCTAGCTGAACCACAACATAAACTAGTGACAAAGAAATAAAAACCATACCACTGTCTATTGGCCTTAGACTAAATTCCTCAGAAACAAAACTCTGAGCACCGTATTCACATGAAAGTGACTTGCTAAGAAGTGTGCTCCTAGAAAACACTAGTAAATTAGTGGAAACACAGGGTTTAGAATTCTAAAGCTCAGTTTGTATAAGCCGAACAAGGATAAGGTATTTAACATGATATAATAGAAAGTAACTTTGGCTTGAGTTCACAGGAAATGACACACACATCAGAACTAAGCTTTCAAAGAGATTCAGAGAACTAGAGCATTTATTTTCCATCACCACTGGAACACTGGTTAGGAGCAGTGCCAGTGGGAGGGCGCAGGCTGAAAGAGGCGATTTCTGGCAGTCCAAGAATATTTCTCCAACAAAGGCACAGGAATGAGTTGTGGAAATAAAAATGAGAGAGCACTGGTAAAAACCATTTCACTCTTTAACTACTATCAATGATGAGAAAGCCATCCAACAATGATGGGATTTGGGTAGAATGAGGAATCAGTTTTTTTTTTAACATACTAGTACCCGGGTCCATATTTTTTGCTATTTATGAAACTTATGCTTTAATAAGGCCATTAATAAAATGACTTAGAGCTCAAATAGAGTTTATATTTAGATGTTCTCAGAAAGATGTGGAAATACAAAACTATGGCAGCAAAGGCCATTCTATTCATTCATTCATTCATTCATTCAGCAAATACTTACTAAGTACCTACTAAACATCACACTGTCTCCCAAGAAAGAATTTAGCCATCAACAAAACAGACAATATCTCATCCTATTAAATTTTATATTTCATTTGTGGAAAAAATAATAAAATATAAGTAATATGTCAAACAAGTCATAGAAATTTTTAAAACCAGAACAAGGATCAAGAGAAATTAGGGGGTTGTATTTTTATAGGATAGTCAAAGAAAGCATCTCTGAAAAGCAACATTTAGTGAAAGCCTCAAGTAAAATGAAACAATAGGTCATATCTAGAAAAAAACTGTGCCAGGCTAGTAAAATATCAACTAAAGTCTTTGAACCAGAAGAATACATAGCATGTTCAGGAAACAGAAAAGAAACCTGAGTAACAAGAAGAGTATGAGCTAAGAAGAAAAGAGTAAGACAGGAGACTAAAAAACCATGGGGTGGGAGGTAAAGGCTAATGATATAAAACATTTCATTCCATGGACCTCAAGTCTCTACTGAGTTATTATAATTTTTAAAATCTGTTTATCCAGGGTTCTCTAGGGAAATAGATCCAACACACACACACACACACACACACACACACACACACATACACACACAATCTTGTATCAGCTCATGCAAGTATGGAAGTTAACAAGTTCCACAATCTGTCACATGCAAGTTGTATAATCAGGGAAGCTATTGCTATAATTCAGTCCAAGTCTGAAGGATTGAAAATGATGGGAGCCAATGGTAAAGGTTGCAGTCTGAATCCAAAGCCCCAAAAATCAGGAGCACAAATATCCAAGGACAGGAGAAGACAGATGCCCCTGCTATCGAATACCTACTATTACTATAGTAAAAAAATGAAAATTGTTATTATTATATGTGATCATAAGTGAGCAATTACTTGTGCTTGGAAATTAAGAACTGCAGAGAGTACATGACATTGAATTAAGCCTTACAATGATAGAATTTCCATAAACATACATGACAGAAGTAGCCATTTCAGGCTAAGAACAACATATAAATGCACAAAACTTGAGGTTTAAGCAGGAAAATAGTCACATGTATATTTAAATTGATGAAATTGTGGAGTTAAAGGAAAAGGATTTTGGATACCTTCTTGAAGTCCAGAGTTTCCTAATACAAAAAATTATTTATACTTTTAAAACTTTATATTACTCTTATACCATATAGAAAAATTAACTCAGAATGGATTGAAAATGTATAAACATAAGACATAAAACCATAAAATGCATGAATGAAAACACAGGGTAAAAACTCCTTAACAATGGTCTTGACAACAGTTCTTTTTTTTTTTTAATTTAACAACAAAAGCACAGCAACAAACACAAAACTAAACAACAGAAACTACATAAAACTAAAAAGTTTCTGAATTGAAAAAACATTAACAGAATGAAAAATCAGTCCTATAGAATAAGAAGAATTATTTGCAAGCCACGTATCAGATTAGAGGTCAATATCCAAAATATATAAAGAATTCATATAAGTTACTGCAACATTGTTCACAAGCAACCCTTTTTATCTTGCTTTTAACAGCCTTAAAACCTGGCACTGAACTGACTCTGTTACGGATAAAAGTCCTTTTAGGCATCATTTTCCACAATAGGGAAGTCCCATCAATAATGAAGATATGCTCTGGTAGCTAATTTTCCTCCATAATCAGCTTATCTAGAGTTCCCAAAAATTCTTCAGATACCTTCGCCTCAGCACTTGCAGACTCATCACTCACTTTCACATTACATAATGACTGATAGTTCTTGAGTCATTTAAACAGAAAATTTAACATCACTCTTTTCTTTCAGTAGCCCCAGACGTTTTGCCATGGCCATGCTCGTCATGGAGCTGAGGGGGGTACGCTGCTGCATGTGCTCTTCAGTGCACATCATTAGAAATTCCTCCATATCTGATATAGGCCCTTCTTAAATTTTTGTTTGTCTTTTTGCCTTCAGTAAAGTAGATCCCCTAATAATTTCCAACATTTTGTTCAGTAACCATCACTGATTTTTCCATGCTTATAGTTCTTAATTTTAGTTTTGTTTTCAGATCACTTGACATAGACTCTTCCTGGCAATATTAACAGTAAGATTTTATTCTTAGGAGCCATAATGAACAAAACAACATGGGAGTAAATCAAGCACAAGAGATAATGATCCAATCAAGAGAGGCAGTAAATACAAGATATGTGAGGCTATTTCTAGTGTAATGCAGAAGGCTGACAAACATTTTTTATAAATTAGAAGAATATTCTCTTAAATATGGACAAAAACCATATTGTAGAAAAATATTAATAGGAAACAGTCATTTATTATTATGATTATTACATAATGTACATAATTGAATACATTTATATGACTCATAGCAAATGTTTATTTATAGAATCACCACAAATACATGAATAGGGCCTTGTTCTCTGATTTAACAATAACTATGACATCAGTAAGTCCTAGGAATTTTTCTGCTTCATTATAATCTCATGAGATGACCATTTGTAGGCAATCTGTTGAACAATCATTATTATGCAGCATTTCAGTATAACCCAATTAAAAATAACAAAAAGGTCTAAATAAACATTTTTGCAAAGGTATCCAAATGGTCAACAGATAAATAAAAAATGGCACTAACAGTGAGGGAAATTCAAATGAAAATTACAATAAAATATCACCTCACATCCTGTAGAATGGCTACTATCAAAAAGACAAATCATAAGCATTGATTGATAAGGGTGTGAATGAAGGAAATCTTAGTCTTGTTGATGGAAATGTAAATTATACAATCATTATGGATAACAATATGAAGATTTCACAAAAAGATAAAAATAGAACTACCACATGATAAAGCGCCCCAGTACTGGGTATATCTCCAGCAGTAAAGAAATCAGTATGTTGAAGAAATATCTGCCCTCCCACTGGGCATGGTGGCACATATCTGTAAACCCAGCACTTGGGAGGCTGAAGCAAAAGGATCATTATGATTTCAAGGCCAACATGGGCTGCATAGTGAGTTCAAGACCAGCCTGAACTACATAGTGAGACCCTGTCTTGGAAGAAAAAAAGAAGAATGAATGAATAAATGAAAGAAAGAAAAGAAAAAGGAGAGAAAAAGGAGATGGGGAGAGAAAAAAGGAAGTGGGGGAGAGAAGAGAAAAGGAAAAAGAAAAAAGGAAAGGAAAGGAAAGGAAAGGAAAGGAAAGGAAAGGAAAGGAAAGGAAAGGAAAAGAAAAAGAGTATTATTTGCTCTCCCATATTCATGGCAGCATTACCCGCAGTAGTCAAGCAATCTAAAGGTCTAAAGACAGTGTAATGGTTGACACAGTGTGACAACTTGAAGAGTTTAGAAGTTTAAGTAAGGGACTCTCAGGGCCAGGGTCCTCACTTTGTAAACATCCTCATCTTCTGCAAGAAGAGAGCACCAATATAGTGTGAGTGCTATACCAGCCCTGAGAGGGGTAGCCTGCTTACAATATGAAGGAAAAAAAGAAGTTTGCTTCCCCCACTCTTTTTTGCTCTTGTTGCTTTTGCTGCCTGCTGTTGTCTTGAACTGTTGCCCCTGTGCCACACCATCCTGCCTTGGAGCCAGTTGATAGTGGACTGAAACCTCTACAAACTATGAGCTAAATAAACCTTTCCTTCCTTCTTATAACCAAGACAGACAAATAAATTAATAATTTATAATAGATAGACATAATTAACAATATAAATATCTGTATATATTTAACAAAATATTATTCAACATTAAAAAAGTAGGAAATCTTGCCATTTGTGATAATATAGATAAACCTGGAGAATATTATGTTAAGTGAAATAAGACAGGCACAAAAATAAATATGGCATGATGTCACCTATGGTCAAATTCATAGAAATAAAAAGTAAAATTTAGTTAATAAAGGTTAGAGTTAAAGAGAAAGGGGAGATGCCGGTCAAATAGAATAAATTTTCAGTTATAAGAAAAACAAGTTCTGCAAATCATTCATATCACACACAAAAAAAAGGATACGCAGAAGAGAGGATGGATATGTTAGCTTTCTTGTGGTTTTATACATATATATGTATATATATATAAAATATAATGTATGTGTATTTTAAAACATGCTATATATCTTAAATATTCTATATATTGTTTATGTACTTCAAAATGTCATGTATATCTTAAATATATACAATCATTATTTAACAATTATACCTCATAAAGTTGAAAATATTTTGTAATAAAAATAGATATACATAGATTCTTGCGCTTTAAAAAGAAAACAATTTAAAACTATGTCATTGCTATACTACTATTGCACCATAATTATTATATTAATATTTTTTTACAAAAGGACAATAATACATCATTTTAGAGGTAAATTTTGGTTGACTGAATAAAACTATCTTGCATTGCACATTTACTACTCTCTAATTTCTTTTTGTATATTATTTATTTTACAGTGGAGAAAACTAAGGCATTGAGAAAAAGACTTTTTAAAACCTGGTTGTTATTCAATCAGGTACTGAAAGTAGTTGAGCTTGAGTGTCTGACTCAGTGCTATATCACTGCTTTCTTAGCTAATTACATATAAAATGTATGGAATACATTTATATACAATTTTATAAGATTATATGTACATAAATAACTCTATAACTTTTATTAGATTCTTCAAAATTCACAACTGGACATACATGTATAAGGAGAATAAAAGATCTACAAAATTTATCTGAGAAATCTGAATTTGCTCTTTCATACCTGAATAAAATGAAATACCTTACCAGAGAGTGAGATTTTATTGAGGACTGTTAAGTTAAAGATCTTTTCACTTTACCAAGACCATGACAACAGATAATAAGGATCTACACATAAAGATTTAAATCATCCCACTCTTTCTGAGCATGCCAAAAATGAAAAAGATATCAAAAAGATCTGAGCAAATGTATAAATTCTTGAATAAATCTATAGTTCTTCAAAAGCTTCTCATCCAACTATTCACAACAGAGAGTAGATTTTGATTTATTTAAGTTTCAGCATTAAATGAATCTTATGAATGTATACAAACGTGTGTGTATATATACACAGTTTTGCCTCAGTTCTTGAACTTAATTTGTTATATGATTTGGGGAAGATAGCCGTGTTTGTGTTTGTGTGAGGAAGATGATTGCAGTTGTAACTGTCACCCAATGTGACAGACATTCACACATTGTGAATGAAAGCAAAACTTTGTCGAATGCTTTTGTTTGACAACCAGATTGTGAATAGAAGCATTCTTGAACTGAAGTATTAATATATATATATATTTTTTTTTTATTGATGAATTTTTTTAAAAACACAATTCTGAACCCATTGATACAGCTTTATGGACTACAACAATATGCCACCTAGTGTTCTGAGTGCTAGGGATATAGCAATGATGAATATAGACAAAAGTCCCCTTCCTCATGAAACTCATACCTTTGTCAAGATAGAACACAGACAACACACACATAAATAATTGAAATGTTAGTGATAATGGATAGCAAATACCAAGAAGAAGAAACAAACCAGGAAGGAATATAGTGGTTGTTATATGGAGGAGAGAGTTTAGAATAGGATTGTTTGGTTAAGCCTCATGTAAAAGGTGACATTTGAGGGAAGATCTAAAGGACATAAGCAGGCAATCCATGGAGACATTAAAAAAAAAAAAAGAAAATGCCCAAACACAGAAGCAAGAGTAAGGAGGGGGGTGTGCTATATGAATCAAGGAGCAGCAAAGGAATTCATTATGTCTAGAACAATGCAAGAAGAGAACAATAAGAAAAAAATTTAGAGGGACAAAAGAGACTAAACTGAATAACAGGCTTTATAAGCCATAATAAAATATTTTATTTTACTCTGCATGAGATAGTAAGCTATCTAATAGTAGTTGATTAAGATATCTTGTCTATATTAACTAATTTAAACCTAAAAACTCCAAGAGTCAGAAGAAACAGTCTTAGAAAGATTAAGAAACTATCTCAAGGTCACCATCTAGAAAATACAATATCAAAATTCACAGACACGCAGTCTGATACCAGAATCTGATACTCTTAACATCTGTGAATATTGACTAAGCAAATTGACAGTGGCTGCTTTTGTTAGACAATAACATCCAGATTTTTTTAAAAGCACACATCATTTCATAGTAGCCCATATAAACTCAACTAAAGATCAGTCTTGAACATCATATAAACTTGAATACAACCAAAATAAAGATGACCTGGGAAATATAAAAGAAAGAAATGGGAAAACTAATACTTCAACAGAAGAAAACAAAAACTGGATGAGAACAAATGGTAGTAAGTATATGAAGAGCTATCATGTAAATAGCAAAATGGTGTTCTCCAGAGGGCAGAGCTTAGAGCAAAACAGGTACTTCCATTTCACATAAGGAAGACTATTAGAGACTCATTTTCTCTATACTAAGCTATTTGTCACAGGATGTGCAGCACAGCAAAAGACTGGAGCATTATATAAAGAATCTCTCATGAAATGGAAAGATTTGGAAGATTTGCTCCAACTAAAACACCCCGTGGTTTAGTATTAACACAATATTCAATAGTTTTGAAGTAATCAAAAAACAAGTTTTAAAACAAAAGTATGCACTACAGTACAGTAACTGAAAATGTAGGTTGTGAAGGCCAGGAGATATTAATTTTCACTTATTCAAGAATGTAACCTTAAGTGTGTTACTGAAACTTTCTGAGGTTTTTCCTCACCAACAAAATTAGGGTAATGTTAACCTAATTCACATGTATATGCATAGGATTAAATGACCTATTACATGTACCAGTCTCAGTAAAATGTCCTGTTAGCATTTAGATGTGGCTTAGTACTATTAGTAACTGGGTCCTACCTTCACCAGTACTTTCCATCCTCCTCATAGCTATATACTATTTTCACTTAGAATAAGTTAGGGACATGACACTCAAAGGAATGAAGTCCCAACACTAAGAGAAGGGCAATCAATTTGGTCTAATCTTCCCAGTGAGGTATTTTCTCTGAGAAGTCCTATATCACCACATGGGAGGATCCTGGGAAATTTCTCACAGTCCTAAATCACCAGATGACTTGCTTACTCTGCTACCTTTGCTTGAAATGCCACTTAAAAATTCTCTTCTAGGATGTTATTCCTAATAGTGTCTCTCCAGATGCCAAGGCAAACTTAACACAGAAAAATATTTTCTTCAGAAAAATAAGACAATGAAACTCTGCAAGTTTAATTTAGCCAATACTAACAATTAATAAATGGCTATAGAAGCTGGAATAGTAGTAATAGCACTCTTACCATTCACAGTGCTTTATTGTCCAGAGAGCTTTTTCCTATAGAATTTCATTATATTTTTACAACTCCTTGAAAAAATACTTTTCTTCTTTTATTGGATCAGGAAAACTTGGTATAGAGAAGCTGAGTGTTGTATGTCAGTCGCACGGTTGTCTAGGTAAAAGCATAGACATTCTGGACCCTATGTTTTCAATCTTGTGATTCTTAATCAATATAGTCTTTATAGAAATTTTGTTTAGCAAGTAAATTAAATTATTGAATAAAAATTGAAATAAATTTAGATTTATTTTATTGCTGCTGCATATCTCACTTGCTCTGATAAGAACAGGAATAAAGTTGAGGAGCAGCACTACCTAAAAGTAAAAATTTTCTGTCCACAAATTTATAAGGATTATAATTAAAGTTAATCTAATCACAAGCATAGTCACAAAACTTGCACACACTGTCATGGAAGATCCAAAATGTCAGAGGTAACTAAGCTAAAATCTAAAACAATTAATGAACAAAACAATGTGCTTCCCAGAGCAGAGAGGTTAGGAGTCCCTGGCAGGTATAAAATTACCCACAAAATTTAAATATTTCAGAGCATCAGAAGAATGAGTAAAATTATGACAAAACTCACTAGGCTTATGTTCCACTAGGAATAAAGACAGGAAATATGGGGAATGTCTTTCTGTGTAATCTTCTGTAAATTTCCCAGGAGTTTCAAGTGAGCTATTCTCCTATTAAGCAAGCTGTCAAAGAGCTAGAATAATGAAAGGGAGTGGGGAGAGGAGAAGGATGCCTGAAGAGAAATAAGAAGAGTTCTAGAAAGACAAACAAATTTCTAAAATTTACATTTAGATGAAAATTTCTATTGCATCTGGAGAAACATCTTTGGTTAAATGTGCTATATAATGTTACTAAGAGATGTGAGGCTCTACTAGATTATAATCAGACATCCAGGTAGCTAAAATTCCAAATAAGCAGTGCCTGACATGTTGTAGATATTTGATGAATGAGAAATAAATAAAAGGGTCACTGGACTCCTGAAAAATTCACTACCAATGGTAACTGAGCTTTAAAAAAATATTTTTAAGTACCTACTGTATAATAGATAACACACTAGGATCTAGCCATTTGGAACAATTTTTAAATGTTATGGTATTTTATGCTTAGAAGACATTCATCTTTTCACGTAGCTGTCAGAATATAACAATGGTAATTAAAGATAAATTCAAAGTCCTATTTCCCATGCAATACAGGAAAATTATAGTTTGTATATTACAAGCTGACAGCATCATTTCTCATATGATTTGCAGGATGATTGACTCATAAGATTAAAATGGGTTTAGTTGCTTCTAATCTTAAAACAAAAGTAACGTTTCTTATTATTAATAGATTTTCCAAAAAGCAGATACAATTGTATTAGCATTGTTACTGAGAACCAAAATTTTATTAATGAACTGTGACATAGCAAGGTTCTTTTATTTTTTCAATAAATAAGCACTGTGGTTGGGGTCCAACTAAATTATTTTCTTCAAATTCTCTTTGATGGTTACTATGATGAGTAGGTCCTTTCTGATCTACTTATAGAAGAAAAATTACTAGGGCCTAAATATGTAGGTATCAGTATCACTACTGAGAAGAATTTTTTAGGATGGTAACACAGATCCCATCAATATCCCAGTAGTACATCCTTAAGTCTAACCATTATGGTGCTAGCTATACTTTCAAACTTCCTTAAGGGCTTTTTCTGAAGCTAAAAATGATTTCACCAGTGTGAAAAGCATACTGGAAGGTACAGAGATTCAACAGATACTCACTTGCTTCCACTAAGAAGCACTCTTAACTGATAACTGAAAAAGATTGGCATATAAGCACTCTAGCTTCTTTGTCATGGGGATGACCGAGGTTAATTGATTCTACATAGACTTGTGAAATCCTCCAGTGAGATTAAGTTACTAGCTTGATAATGTACCTTTATTAAGTACCTTACCTTTGCTATGTTTTTTTCTCATGTTCCTTTTAATGATTTGTATGATCATCTTTCATATAAATCACTAAAATTTCAGTGGAAATCCTTAGAGCCTCTTCTATGGAAGCATAAACTAGGCAGAATTATTAGACCCTTGAAAATCCATTATTTCGCCTTCTCTTTACAAAAACTGTTTTCGTCACTGGCTAATTCTTTTCTATTTCATCCACTCCTCTTCTTATAACTACATGCACCATGGTTGTTTCTATTGTGTAAAAAAAAATGTAACCCAGCTTATTACTTTGGAGCATT
>PVJX010015756.1:0-41841 GCA_004027295.1 Dolichotis patagonum
CAGACGTCTAGCAGATTGGGAGTTTCATTCCCCCAAATCACTCAGGAGCGAGGCCACACTACTTCTGTCTTATTTTTTGTTTCGTTTTGTTTTTGACTTTTTAAAAACATAGATTCCCCCCATTTTCCTTCAGCTAATGTGATTTGTCTGCTCTGCTTTATATGTGATAGTCAACAAGATGTAGCAGAAAAATTTGAGATGTTGTGTGTTGGGTTGCTTTTGCTTGTTAAAAATAATAAATAATTGGGCTGGGGCTTTAGCTCAGTGGCTTAAGTGCTTGCCTGCTAAGCGCAAGGTTGTGAGTTCAATCCCCAGTACCCCCCCAAAATAAATAAATAAATAAATAACAACAACCACTTGTTTATTTATTATTAGGATTTTTCTGTCACTTATCGGAGAAGGTGTACAGCATTGTGCAATAGGAAGTTTAAACAGTGGGGCTGTTTGTGGTCTTGGGTTTGGTTTCCAAAAAGTTTGAGTAACTCGCGGGGATCTTTCTCCCCATGAGGAGAGGTTCAGTGTCCTAGGGTAGAGAGAGCAGAAGCCGTGAGAGTAAAGGGAGAGTCTTTGAGCCTTTGAACTGGAGGGTATAGATGGCTATAGAATTTGTGAGTTTTGGGGATCTGAGTCTAACCTGGTTTTCCAGGGGAACAGAAGGACCTCAGAGGGGACCAGCAGCCCTCTGGTATCTTCGATCTATTAGAGATACTAGATCTTAACTCTTGGGGATTTTATCATGCTGTGCATGTCGCTTCTGGACAATAAAATTGTATGTGACATGGCATAAGCCTCTCAGCTAGTTGAGAGCCTGAAGCAGGAGGATGGCAAGTTTGAGGCCAATTAGAGCAATTTAGTAAGGCTTTGTCTCAAAACAAAAAGCAACAAAGGGCTGGGAAGAGGTTGGTGGTAGAGCACTCCTGGGTTCAGTCACCAGTATATTTTTTTTAAAAAGTTATTTATGGGCCGGGAATTTAGCTCAGTGGCTTAAGTGCCTACCTGGCAAGTGCAAGGTCGTGAGTTCGATCCCCAGTACAAAAAAAAAAAAAAGGGCTAGGGATTTAGCTCAGCAGCATAAGTGCTTGCCTTGCAAGCACATGGTCGTGAGTTCGATCCCCGGTACTGATAAAAAAAAAAAAAATTTTTTTTAAAAAGTTATTTATGGAAAGAGAGGAAGTTTGGTAGATTGGGGCATAATTTGCCAGCTCTAGAATGAGAATATCATCATGTGACAGTCCTCAATAAAGTAACAGATATGGACGTTAGGTATCAGTGGCTATTGACTTTGTAAAAAAGGAGAAAATTAAGTAAAGTGCACCTCCCAAGCCAGTGGTGGTGAACCTACAGCAAGTGTGGTACAGTGGGCTGTTTGTTACCGCTGAAAGCTCTAAGAGGTTCGCCATCACTGTCCTAAGGTTTTGCTAACATTTTCCTCTTGTTAAAAACCAAACCTGAATCTAATCCAGTCTGGACACAGCTACAGATTTGTAGAAAATACACAGGATAGAGAAACATGTTGAACTGCACCGGGCATACACAACAAGCAAAATCTAGTTTGTAGAAATGTGTGCAAGTTACAAAGGATTCTTCAGCAGGATGGGTAAAGGGATCAAGGAGAGAAATATGGGTTGAAAGAAACTTATGCCTGGCAAGCGTGAGGTTGTGAGTTCATTCCACGGTACAAAAAAAAAAAAAAAAAAAGAAAGAAAAAGAAAAACTAAGGAATATATCGGTTTGCAGAATGGGAAAGACTGAACCCCAGTCTAGAGATGCACATTTACGTCATTATTATATTAGCGGGGTTTTTTTGTTTTTGTTTTGTTTTTTGAGACAGGTTTTCACTATGTAGTCCAGGCGGGCCTCAGATTTGTGGCAATCCTCCTGCTTCAGCCTACCAAGCCTCCTAACTGTCTGGATTACACATCATGATGATGTTGCTTACCCACATCCAGCCATTTCTGAAGCTTGATACATCCGTGGAATTTTCAGCTAGATGAGCCATCAATGTCCCTTTTTATTTCATGGCTTTGGTTTGCAAACAAAACACCTACCCATACATCTGCAGGTCCGCAAAAGGCCAACAAATATTGCTCAAGGAACCACCTGAGTGCAGTAACTCACAGTGGCTGCCACATACAGGCAAACCTGTTCATCTTCATTCCCTTGGTGCCCTTGAAAGCTTTATTCCTAGTGATGGGGTTCATTGTTATTCACTGAGGCTCTCAGCCCTTTCTGACCCTGTTGGAGGATCAGCCTCCCTCAGCAAGGGAGGAGACAGGAAAGAATGTTTTGCTGAAGATAAATAAAAAATCTTGTCATGTGGAACAGGGGCACATTCTTTGGATTGGGCACATCAGAGGCCCAGGGGAAGTTAGGGGCAGCCATGCATTTCAGGATCCTTTATTCATTCATCCCGTACTTATTGATTGATTCTAGGCACAGAACAAGACAGCTCATGTGAACTCTCAAGAGCTTAGGGGTTGTATGTGCACAAGTGGGAAAAATAGCTTCCCTCTACCCTTCGTGGGTATAAAAATAACAACTCCCTGCTTTAAGGATATTTTTAAAAAATGGTTTATTCTGGCCTGAATATGAGTGATGGTGGTCTAGGGATACAGATTTGACTTATCCTGAATGACATGTTCTGCTCCAGAGGAGGTAATGTGAACTTTTATAACCACAGGTTCAAGGTCCTAAATCAATACATTTATCAGATGCATTTGTGGGATGTTAGGTAGTCAGCCTCCAGCCAATGGGGAAATCTTTTCTATAGGTTTCACACCTTATCTGTTAGCAAGCTTAGCCTTGGGGTTGATAGCACTGGCGTGTGGTACCTACAGAATACTCACAGGAAAAGTAAATGATTAATGAAGGGACTAAGAGAAACATAATTTTGGCTTTTTTGACCCACAACATTCCATCTCTCCACCATCACAATGTTCTGCTCAACTGAGGTCCCACAGGGCCTTCACTACTCATGAGGCTCCTTCAGGCCATCACAGAATTTCAGCTATGTGCCTCACTTACATGCATATGTCCTGGAGGCCCACAAAGATGAGATGCAAAACAGGGCCAGGTAGTAAAGTGCACATAGCAGCCTGAGTTACAGAAAGTACTAAGGGCTTGGGAGCTCCAGGGTGGTAGTGGAAGCAGCCCTGGTAGGGTAACGACAGGAAATGTATGGTGGATGAAGATGGGCTTATTGAGCAGATAGTAAAAGTTGTTAGGGGCAGCGCTCTCCTTGTTCTAATTACTTTTACTAAAGCAGATTTCCTTTGTAGCTGTACATTTTACAAAAGGGCAGCTTCTTAGAACCACTTCTGTGTCAGTACCTCAAAATATGCCTGGAAATATATCTGGAAGTGGCATGTTTGGTCTTCTACAGCTATAGTTTGGGATGGTGTGTCCTGATCTCCAATGTGTGTGTGTGTGTGTGTGTGTATGATACAACCTTAGTAACTCTCAGAGGCCTACGCATCTCAAACAACTTCAGTTTGATCCATCCTCTTATTGAGGTCAGGGTTTACAAGAGAATGGATTTAATACAGGACACATAATTTACAGGATTGTTTGATAATGGTCACCCAAAAAGTCAAATGAAACAGGGTGTGGGAAATCTGTCCACACATTACAGACCCAAAGAATCCAGCTAAAGGCTGGATCCCATGGCAATGTCCTGCACGAGTCCAGTTGAAGACCTAATGCCAGGGACCGGGGATTTAGCTCGGTGGCATAAGCGCCTGCCTGGAAAGTACACGGTCATGTGTTCGATCCATGGTACCAAAAATAAATAAATAAAAGAAAAAAAAAGAAAAAGACCTGGAGCCCATGGCAATGTCCTTTGTGAATCCATCTGGGGTTCTAGAGTCCATGGCAATGTCCCATCCAAGTCTGTACCAAGGATCTGAACTGGGAAGGACCAAAGGTCAGTGGTGGAAACTAGAAAGTCTGCATCTGCAGGATAAAGGATCTGTGCCAGCAGACTGAGGGATCTGCACTGGAGCCAGGAAGTAATGCTTCAGATAAGGATCAGAGCTCCCCCAAAGAGAGCCACAGCCACCTCAACAAGAGCAAGGCCTCAAGCTCCTCTGACCATGAGAGCAGCCCAGTTCATATCAAGAAGACTAGTAAGACAAGTTTCTCCAGGAGAACCAACAGCACCATTGTCCCTGCCAGTTCTCTTTTTATGCTGTTGGCAGTGATCCTCAGGTGGGCCTTCCACGCCCAGCACCATGCTGACTCAGTGTAGCTAGGGGTTACAAGTGTACCATTAGTTAATCCAACACACTGCTCTTGCAGGTTCTGAAATTTTTAAACTTCTAGCTATTTCAATACTTCCAGGAAGCCTAACTTAGAATGCAAAAATGTGTTAAATAGAGAGATAAGCATATGAATCCTGGAGATACAATATCACTATGGTGGGAGTAGGCCAGAGCAGATACATTCTTCTTTCTTTTTCTGCATATGAGGAATGGAACTCAGGACCTCAGGCTTGTGAGGCAGATACTGCGCAGATAAATTCTGATAGAAGACAGTCCTTGAGAAAAGGTCTACAGCCCATGGCAGCCAGAAGATGGTATTTCAGGTAAAGAAGGTAAAAGGTGAAAGGGAAGTTGAGAGTGCCTATTATTTCACTAGTTTTCTCAGATTTTGGTAACGCTTTTGCCTTGTCTATCTCTCTCAGGCTGGCCTCAAACTTGCTGTGATCCTCCTGCCTCTGCCTCCAGAGTACTGGAATTATAGGAATGTGCCAGGGAGCCTGACCTTGTATTCTTGGTTTTGAAGTGAGACAGATCTGTGTTTGAATCCCACCCTTGCTGCTTATTAGCTGGTAACCTGCACAAAGTTATTCCTGAATTCTCACCCTCTTTCCATATATATATATATTATGCAGAGAAAACATCCACTTTACTGTTAGTTCAAGAAGCAAAAGGTATTAATATACTGTATATAAATGGCTTAGCATAGAGCCCAACGCACAGTGGTTTTTGTGTTGGTTTCTTTTCTTGATTGAATAATTCAAGGTATTTGATAGTATTCAGGTCAAAGAGAAAGACACTTCAAATGATCCTTTAGATCAGTTTTACAGAGGCATCCTTGGGGGTGGGGCATATGGAGGGGGTTCTATCCTATATAGAAAAAAATTAAGAAATCTGGCCAACTCACATTCATTTGATATCCCACTGTCACATTTCTACTTTTTATTATTTATAGTATTTCTCTTATTGGCCTGTTTTAATCCCTACTGTCTCTTTTGATGCCAGAGATAAGCAGTCAGGCAGTTCTTCTTTTTCATTTGTTGTTGCTGTTGCTTTCCCAAAGCTTGGTAATCATGAACTACAGGAGGCGTTTCCTTTTCTAGGCAACATATAATTAAAAAGAATAATGAGTTGAGTGCTGGCTGTGGGCCAGCATCTTAATGAATTCTTTAATCTTTTTTTTTGAGACAAGTTCTTGCCTTGACTTCACTAGGTAGCTCAGGCTGATCTTGAATTCACTATGTAGCCCAGGCTGGCCTGGAACTCTTGGTGATCTTTCTGCCTCTGCGTCCTGAATGCTGGGATTACAGATGTATACCACCACATCCAGCAGTTTCTTTAATCTTTAATCCTTCCAATAACCTGAATGGGATTATCTCAGGTTTATAAAACCTTGTAAGTTTGTTTTGATGATTAATTGAAATGTTTGAAAAATGCTTAAGGGGATGAGGGGTGCAGTTCAGTGGTACAGTGCTTGTGTAGTATGAACAAGATTCTGAGTTTAATCCCTAGCACCAAGATTCAATAGAGTCAGCTGTCATGGCTACTATTATTCTTTGGTGAGGACATAGGGGCTTAGGCTGGTTAAGATATTCTTCTAAAATCACTTGGCTAGAAGGTTGAAGAAGTACCCTAGATTCCACAGTTCTTAAATCAGTGTGAAGAATCTATAGTGTTTCACAGCATCTTGATTGAAATGACAACACATTAGCCAATTAAAACAATGCCATAAAAATTTGAGCCCCATTTTAATCTGATGGTCTAGCAAATGTTACTATAATTTGGGGCCAACTTGTTCCTTGCTTTGATGTTGACCTTCTTGTACTGTTGCCAACTTCAGTCCTAATCCATTGCCACAGTACAGATGTATTTTCCACTTGTTCTCATACCTTGTTTGTGGTGTATCTTGCCCTTTCTTGGGCTCCCTGGGATTGATAAGTATGGAGCCATGCCTGACCAAACAGCAATTTTCCCCCAGAATTTTTCAGACTTGAAGAAAATTAGTTCTTTTTGTTAAGTATGGTGATACTTTCCTGTAATCCTAGCAACACAGGTAGTTGAGGCAAAAGGTTTGCAAGGGATAGGATGTAGCTTAGTGGTTGAAGACTCATAGGTTGGATCTCCAGTACTATTGTAGATGTCTCCCCAAAGTCTCATGCACTTATAACTGGGGCTTTTTGAGAAGTGGCTGAATCTAGACTGCATGATACTGGGATTAAGGGTATGTGATTACTAAATGAATCACTGATTGGTTTGGCACCTACCCTAAACCCTGTAGCTTAGGTAGAATATAAAAGGGGCAGAAAGAAGCTGCCATTTTTGCTTGTAGCTTGGTGCCTTCTGCCTTTTGCCCACCACGAACTGTTTCTCCTCTGCAGTGCCCCTCTGCCATGGCACCCTGCCTTGGAACCAGCCAACTATGGACTAAAACCTCTATAAAAGTTGAGCTAAATAAACCCTTTCCCATTTAAATTTTGAGGTCAAGTATTTTGTCTCAGCCATGAGAAAAGTAATGAAGGAAACCACAAAAACAAAAAAAGTATTGGTGTTAAATGTGGTAGGGTATACACCTTTAATCCAAGTACTTTAGAGGCTGAGGCAAGAGAATCACAAGTTTGAGGCCAGCCTGGGCTATGTAGTGATTTCAAGGCCAGCTTGCATTACATAGTGAGACTCCGTCTCAAAAACAAAAACAAATAAAAAACCAAAACAAAGAGAGTGCCAGTCCTTTTCCGAGGATGGAAGTGATATGCTGTAGTTTCCAAAGCTGCAGTTCACTGTCCCAATCTTGTCTGGTTGTTTAGACTTTTTTGGATTTCCTGAGTGAAATTTTTCCTTTCACTTTTATCTAACCATGTTCAGATTGGGCTTCTAGCCCTTGCAAACAGGAGCTTCAGATAGCACGAACCCCACAAAGCCACAACTAAACCAGAATACCTGCTAATCCTGACATACCTTCATGCATACTGTTTGGTTTGCCTAGAATGTTCTCAATTCCCACACGGCCACCATCAACTACTCAGGCTTCAAGGTCCCACTTATTAATCATCACTGATCTAGCTATCCTGCTGGAATTTCTTTAAAAGGAAGAAAAGGAAAACTTTTGTTGTTTATCTTCTTACCACTATTATAGTGCCTGGCATGGAGAGCACTATAAATGTTAGTTCCCTTTTTCTTTTTTTTCTCTTCCTTTGGCCACCCCCTGTAGTTCCGTTTTTTCCCCCTTTTTTTCTTTTTGCCTTCCTCAGCATCAGCATCCTATTTGCTGCTGCTGAGGGAGAAAATGTTCATCTGTGTCTACTCGATAGTTACGTGATGCAACAAACTGCTGTAAAAATAATATATTTAAAAATGGTTATTTGGGGGGCCAGGAGTTGAGGGCAGCAGGCACAAGTGCCTGCCTGGCAAGTGTGTGGTCGTGAGCTTGATTCCCAGCACCAAAACAAAAAAAAAGTTATATGGATTTCAATGTGCAATATATGTACCATTGTTGCCCCCTTGATTGATGTGTTTTGATATTTTGTTGTAGATTTTTTTTTCTTCTCCTTTCTTTCCTTTCTTTTTATCCTTGAAATAAAATGGATTTGGAAAAAAAAAAAGAAATAGTCCACCTTTACACACACACACACACACACACACACACACACACACATACACCAATGGTTATTGCATTGTAGGTTTAAGGAACAGCTAGGAAAGGAAGTTTCTAATTGTTTAGATGGCAACTTGTCTCGGTATATGTGCTATTTTATTGGGATACAGATTCTAAATAGGAATACTTGTAAGCTTTGCATTTAGCTAGTAGGAACTCTATTTCCAAAAGAACTACACTCAATCTTGCGGCTCTATTTTCACTATCACTTCTTCCCTTCAAATCTGTTTGGGAGATCATCTGTTAGCCAGAAAGGAGGTAATGAATGTATTCTTTTATATTAGATACATTTAACAAAAATTTTAGGCAACGTTTAGTTTGAAGGCTGGTGTTCTGAGAACATTGTTTTCAGAATATGTAACTTTGTATATTTAGCTGTAAACTCTTGGCTCTAATTCCACCACCTGGATGAAGTTCTTTATTGCAATCTCTTTTCCATATTCTGAGAATATTTATTTTTTTGTACTGTCTTTGAGTCCATATTATGTTGTTTTACACTGATGGCTATTTATGTGCAAATCTATCTTCTAAATTTTAATTGGCCATGGGGTGGCCAATTTCAAAGTTTACCTGTATAGAGAGAAAACTGAAATGGTTGCACTCTGCTTAAAAGATAGGTTCAAGAGAACCTATGAAATTCCCTATTACAGATCTATAGATATCAAGTTATAGAAAATCCTGCTCTTTCTTGATAGCTTGCTTCTCTGGAGGAGCTGTAGCAGAAACAAGTTCCAGAAGTGGGGTACCTAACCTTACAGTTTTGTTTATGTAGCCAATAACAAATATAGGGGGACAGAATCTACAATTACTGATTATTCAGCACTCTTTTTATGGATATTTATCTCCAGTTTTAGTTTTAAGACATGCCCCATGGGCATGGACATACTCTGTACAGCCTGTAGTTAGAGCATATATATGTATATATATATGTATATATATTATACATAGTAGTCATTCAGTAAATGTGAGCAAACAACTGACACACTTTCTTGGAGTTTCTTTGTAAGGAACATGATGACAAATGAATGATAATAGCTATCTTGGGCTGGGGATGTGATCCTGATAGTGTGTACCTTGGGAGGAGATAGGGAGTCTTTTTCATAAATAATCAGAGTTTAAATAAACCATCAATTTTAAGAAAAGGTATTATTGTCATGCTTTGGAAATGTTTTTTGGGCTCTGATCTGCAATACTACCTGGACCAGAAAGACTGGCTGCACGGAACTATTAGGGACCAATCATGTGAGGTGGAATTCATGCTACTCTTCTGGTGTTTAAACACAAGCTGTTAAGAACAAAATGTTTCCTATTAAGATACCACTGATCCCTGCCCCCCATTAATCCCATCTTTAATGAGTGTATATAATGACTCCATATCAACAATGCTTTCCTAGTGGTTTAGGAGATGTCAGTCTTATTAGAACAAAGCAGAGTTCATAGCCAACAGCAGAGCAATTTGTGGAGGTTATTTTGGAGTTGATTTAGGAATCACTTTTCATGAGACGGCTGGATCCTCCTTACGTGTTATTTTTCCAAACTTCCTTCAAAAAGTCTTTCAGTTCTCTTTGCCCTTCCTCTAGCTTTCTCCCTGGACCGCACACTTATTATTTGTATTCTCTTGACATAGTCTTATAATTACATTTTCCTATTTCCTCCAGGTGGATCCTAAACACTTTGAGTGGTTGGCACTAAAGCTGTTCAATAGTATATTTTGTGTTTTGCACAGCACCTGGCTGATGACGAGCATTCAACAAAGATCTACCAAGGGGATGAATAATCATGCCTCACATTTATGTAAGTGCTTTATGCTTATAAAATACTGTACTTTGTTCTTGGACTCTCTTCATACTCTTGAGGCAAGCAGAAAATCCTTTTGTCCCCCCCTTTTGGAGGTGTGACACCAGGCTAAGAAATGCTGTGGAACTTAAGGATCCACTGGGTGCAATTTCAGGAGACACCAGGATCGTTGTTTGTGAATTCCTGCTCCACAGCTTTTTTGGTTTTCAGAGCTATTTGTCTCCTGAGCCAAGTGACAAGGACAGAACGAACAGTCCTGAGTTCTTTTGAGTGCTCCAGGCTGGGCCTCCAGACTTCCTTGTTGTATTCTTTCACTTCCAACATAGTAATAATTTTTACTTAGGAGCTACCCATTTCCCATTTATCGGTGAAAGACGAAAAACAGTCTTCTGTTGAATCTCTAGTTCCTCTGCTTGGATGTGGGACTACAAAATATGGCATTGAGGTAGAGTCGAAGAAATAAAGGTAGGTAGAAAGGAGCCAAGGAAATTGTAATTTTGCAATTGTACCTTCCGGAAAATTGCAGTTTTAAGATACAATCAGTTACCCAAGATTACAATGCTATTTTCAGCCATAGGCCTGTTTTTTCCCTTCTAAGTCTTTCGTTCCTAATTCCTAAGAGTCTTTAAAATTAACTGTGTATGTTAGGCCTGAGGTTTTTTTTCCACAGTAGAAATTCACAAATCCCACAGATTTCTACCCCCAAGGAAACAGCACTACTAACTGAAGTACTGTATCTCCAAACTTTAAATACATGCAAATGGGTTGCATTTTAAGCCAGGCCAGGAAAGCATGACTTGATACCAGATATACACACCCTGGATCATAAGTCTTGGGAATACCCCCAGACCATAAAAGTACCTCCAACGCCAGACCATACCAGTGTGTCTTACCCTCAGTGCCCACACTCAGGAGTGTGTACTTCTTTGATTCTGTTTATGCCTTTCACTGATTGTTGGGGTTCTGCAAGCAAAGGGAAAATAAAGGGTCGCACACAGTAAGACTCAGCAAAATGGCTGCCGCCTGGCCAGCCTAAGCAAGTAGCTTTTATTGCAATAAAGAACAAAGAAACTCAAATTGCGTGTGCTTAGATTATGTAACTTGTTTCTTGACCTTACAGGACCTCATGTTTTTATCTTGGGGTGGGAGTGATGTTTCAAGGCCTACACTTTTTCCCATAACATTATCAACGGGATGTGTCCGGGACAAAATGGAGTCAGTGTGGCCTCTCTACAACTGATGAGTCCTACATTTCCACGAAGAGTCAAGAATCTGTTCTGTGGGCATGTGGGGCAGCCTGAGTTGAAATCCCTATCTCCTCTCTGGGGGACCTCCTCGGATCCCAACCAGTGATGGAGGTGATTGCCATGTGTGGGGGAGGAAGATGTGGGTTTGGTGTGGCCAGATTATGGTGCTCAAAGTACAATTAGGGCAAAGGCCTGTGATGCCAGAGCCTTGGGCTTGAGATTCCTCCTCCTCCTTTTGTTTATTTATTTTTGTCTTTTGAAACAAGGCCTTGCTATGTAGTTCAGGCTGGCCTTGAGCTCACTTTGTATCCCAAGCTGGTCTTGAACTTGCAACAATCCTCCTGCCTCAGCCTCCTGAGTGGGGGGATTACAGGCATACACTGTATGTCTGGCTCTACTCTTCCACTTCTACCTCCAATATTTTCTCTAAGGTGATCCAGATAAAATGGAGTGGCAGAGCTCGGAGGAAAGAGGCTGACTAAAGGCTCCAGCAGATACTGACTGAAGTATGAAGGAGTGACGTGATCAAGGTGAAGGAGGGGAGTAGTGGGGGCTTACTTGCTGCTATTAGCCGTATTTATTCCACACAGTTAGACTCAAACTATATGCACTTCTCTTCTGCACACAACCCTGAAAGAGAGGATAAAAGAGGGAGTCTTTCAATTGGCCTTTAAACCTCTGTGCCTTTTCTTGAAAGAGAATGCACAAAAGGAGTCCAATCCAGTTTTACATATTCAAGAAAAACAATGTCATGGATATTTGTGAGTGGCACAGATGAGTTAAATCGAGGATGACAAGGGTTTGGGGGTGTAGCTTAGTGTTAGAAGTAGTATTTTTTTTTCTTTTGTAAAACTGGGAATTGTACCTGGAGCCTTTGCACTGAGTTATATATCCAGACTTACAAATTTATTTTATTTTTTGTTTGAGACACGGTCTCCCTAAGTTGGAAAGGTGCCCAGACTGGATTTGAACTTGCAATTCTCCTGCCTCAGCCTCCTAAAGTGCTAAGATGACACCTATGTGCCATCATGTCTTATACCTTAGTGAGTAGTTAATGGGTGCCAGGACCTTCACAAATATTTTACTTTGCAGAGGAGCAGTGTAGTAAGAACTAACATGGTAAACTGGCAGATAAGGAACTAAGGTTCAGAGAGGTTAAGCAACTTGCTCACGGTCACGCACTTGGTGAGATTTCAAAATTTTCACTAATGGTTGATAATGAGGAACATTATCTCTTGACCCTTGGACTAAAATGCCTCATACAATATACATATATATCCAATTTAACCATGAGTAAGGGCTTCCTCTTCTGCCTCACTATAGTTTTTTACATTCTTTACACATGGTTTTGTGCATTGTATTACCTGTGCCTTCCTCTCCTGTCCCTGGAAGGTAAAGATTTGCTCCCTATTTTGTCCCTGTACCCTCGCATCTGTTACATACTAATTGAGGCTCAGAATGTTTTGTCAAAGGTCCCCACAAAGGTGGCTGGAAAGGTGGACAGGAGTGACAACAGGTGTAGGGATAGTCATTTAACAATTCAAGCGCCACTGGACCAGCGTTAGGCGCTGAGGACACGATGCCCACGCTACAGTGCTCTTCCTCTTACGGGGCTCCGCCGTGCAGCTCCGGGTCACGACCAAGGATATAAATCACCTGCGGGAGTTTGACTTCCGCGCGCCCAGCGCCGGGTTCCCGCAGCGCTCGAGCGGCGCCGGGTGCGAGGCGCGATAAAAACCACGGGCCTGGCGCGCCGCCGAGATAAAGGGGTGCGGCTACCGGCTTCCCTAGTGTCCCTTCGTCCCGCAGCACCCGGACGCCAGGCTTTTTCCGCGGACCGCGAGGCAACTGGGGCGCGCCCGCCGGCCCCCACCGCTCCGGCCCTTTATGAAACGCCCCCAATTGTGCTTCGTCGGCAGTCAGCGTCGCGCGCGCTGACGGGCAGCCCGGGCTCAGAAAGGGCCGAGCAGCGGTCTCCAGTCCCCACCAGGCTTTCCCCGCCCCCGGGTCCCTCTTGTCCCGTCCCCTCCTGTCCCGTCCCCTCAGCACGCGTAACCTCCCTCAGTCTCCCCCTACACTTCTCCCCATCCCCTCCCCTCCAGAGCACAGCCTGGGGGCGGGGCGAAAGCTGCGGACCGCGCGAGAGTTCCACCGAAATCACGCGAGATTCGCCTGCTGCCGCGGCTGCCGCCTCTTACGTCTTTCCCTTTGACAAGTCGCCGCCGCTGCAGCAAAAATAAAGGACGCGGCCACCACAGTCGCTGCCGAGCCGGGCTCGGGTCGCCGGAGCCGCGCCCCACCCCCGCCACTCCACTGCCGCGCACGGTAACGCCTCCTCGTTTGCCTTCCGGGCCGCCTGTGGAGGTGCTCGGCTGACTGGGAGAGGCCGCCCGGGGCCGTTCCGGGGCCGCCTTTGAGCTGGGCTGTCGGGGTCCTGGGTAGGCGGCGGGCGGAGCCTGAGGGAACCCTCTCGGGTAGGGAATGGGGGGGAACCTGGGAGGCCTCCTGCTTCCAGGGCTCAGGGGCGAGCGGACCCCCGGGTGGGGCCGAGGGACCCGCCCCTCCCGCGGTGCGCCGCGCCTGCCCCGCGGTCCCCGGGGTCGCGCCTCTGACCTTCTCCCACCGCTTTATCCTCAACGAGCGCCCCTCCCCCGCGCAGGGCTCGGGCCGGGCTGGAGGGCCGCCGTCCCGAGAGCCGGGGATCGCTGCGACCCTTGCGTCCCCGTCTGCGGCCGACTTTGGAGGGGTGGAGGTTGGGTCGTCTCTGCCTTTGGTGGTGGTAGGGGAGCTCGTTCTGTAGTCGCGCCTTCTCCACATCTCCTTCCCAATACAGTAACCATGTATAACGCCTTGGCTACCATCATCGGAGATGAGGCTCCGCGTGTAGTCTCCAGGGTGAGATGATGTGGATGACAGGAGCTGTCCCGGAGAACGTGGTGATGGGTGGCAGGCTCCTGGGAGCCAGGAGCCTGGTGCTACCTCTCCCAGGAGGTTATGTAAAACACATGCTGTCTATCCGAAAGGGCTGTGCAGCGCAGGGACAGAATGTGCCTCAGTTTAAAAAAGAAGTCAGTAATTACTTTGACGGTGTGGATAATCAAATAATAGGAATTACAAATTAGTGAATTTCCTAACAGGCGCTTTTTTCTCCCCAGAATAGTTCTTGGATCATTCTTTCATGGGACTTCCCCATTGTATATACAGTATGTTCCGAAAATGTTGTTTTATTTAAATAATTTCTTTGGCATGCTTGCTTAAAACTGGTTATTTATTTATTATCACTGGCGGTACTTTGTCATCACTTTTTCTTTCATTGGGCCTTTTTCCAAAATTGTTAGCCAGATGGTTTTTATTTTTTATTTATTTTATCTTTTTGGTACCGGGAATGGAACCCAGGACCTTGTGGTTGGCCAGGCAGGCGCTGTACTGCTGAGCTATATCCTCAGCCCTTAGCCAGATGGTTTTAAAAATTAAACTTTAAAATGTTTCTATTTGGATCTAGCGTATATGTATTTTTACAGTTCTACTTGTGGTGTTCAAAAAGGGACAGCATCTGTGGAAAATAAAGAAACTGTAATCACAGTGGGGTAAAACTTGCCTTCAAGTTTTATAAAGTTGATTTCCACTGTTTATTTTTATTTATTTATTTTTGTACCGGGGATCAAACTCACGACCTCACACTTGGCTGACAGGTGCTTATGTCATTAAGTTAAATCCCCGGCTATTTGGTCTATTTATTTTTAAAATACACCAAAATTCTGTGACATACATTTATTTATTTATTTATTTATTTATTTATTTATTTATTTTTGGTGGGTACTGGGAATTGAACTCAGGGTTTTGCGCTTGCCAGGCAGACACAGCACCACTGAGCTATATCCTCAGCCCTTATGTGATATTTATGGTGTTTTTTGTGGTTAGAGTGGGAAGGGTTGTGCCTTTGATTAGATATGTTTGCAGAGTTCATGTTTATACAAGCAACCATGAGTGTCCTAGGTGTCTGTGTTATGTATGTATGTATATGTATACACATATGTATTTGGTACCTGTGCTCATTTATCTTGGAAGTGAGTTACATATAATGTTATATTACTTGAGAAAAGACAACTTTAGACAGGGCAAAGAACAGTAAGTCATAATGTAACCCCTAAATCATGTGACAGGATTGTGTGGCAGAATGAGATATCTAGGGAGGTTGGAAATGTGAACGCTTTTAAAAATAGGATGGATTGTCATCTGTCTGAGGTTGTCACTGGAATGGATTAAGTGGCCTATTAAGTCTCCTTGTAATTCTAAACTTTTATGAATTTTGCTTTCCCTAAAGTTTTTATCATTTTTGCTTCTTAAATTTCCTGTTACACTTTTTATATGTGACCCCTATTCATTCATTTGCTGGTCATGTATTTTACTCCCAATGCAGACATCCTGGTGGTGTGTGTGTGGGGAGAAAGCAAATATAAATGCGTCACTTGATGCGCTCATTCATATGGACATCTTCTGAAAATCTCTTTTGATTTAAAGGAATTTCAGAGAATGTTTTGCTGATTGGGCTGTATGTTAGTTAGTAGAGGATGCACATGTTAAATAGTAACACAATTCTAATGTCCCAAGCAATTTTTTCCCAAAAGAATGAGACTGAATTATCCCTTAATATTTTAAATAGGAAATAAAAGAATACTGGATACATTGAACAGCTGATCTAAAGTTCAGATTTTGGTACTGGGGATATTGCTCAGTGAACTGTATTTTGCTCACATGTGTGTGGTCATTGGTTCAATATCCAGCCCTGCCCCCCAGTCAGATTTTCAAAACTTAAGGTGACAATAATGATGACATTATGGTTTGGATAGTGGGGAGAAGCTTATGGTAGGATAAAAGCAGACTTGTGAAACAAAAGTTGAATTCTGTAGTTGGAAAACTTTATAAGCGATAAACTTTGTTGAAGATAATTTTTTTTTCAGTGCTGGGGATTGAACCCAGGGCCAGGCTTATGCTACACCACTGCTCTATCACTTACTATATCCTCAGCTCTAAGGTATTTTTATTATTAATAAGACTTTGGCTTAATACACATAAAATGGATTGTTCTAGGTCCGTGGTGGAAAACCTATAGCATGCATGCCACAGTGGTCTGTTCTCATTGAAAGCTGTAAAAGGTTCACCAGCCTTGTATATAGTCACATTCTGTAGATTATCATGAAGTTGAAAATAATGTCCAAGTCATTAAAAAGGAATTTGCAAACTGGAAAAGTACAATAAGGGAACATAAGATAGGTAGTTTATTTATTAGATGGTAGAGCTGATTTTTATTTTTCTAGTGTGTTGTGTGCTTACAGGGCCTTCTGAATTAGTAGGAATGTTGGAGGAGGGAAAGGAGGGGAAGGGAAAATAAAAATAATCCAATATGTTATGCACATGTACATGTACCAATAGTATGTAGTGCAAACATGGAATACTATAAAAAATGAAAAATTAATGGGAATATTAAATTCCAGATGGGATCCCTGAGCAAGAAAATATGACAGGTGAATCTGATGATTGATTGATTTTTATCTGCTTTTGGTTTTTTTTCCTCTAAATGTTAGATTTGCAGAAAAGTTGTAGAATTTTTTTTTTCATTTATTTATATCAATATGTCCTCATGGTTATATATTCTATCGTGTAGGTTACCATTCAGTGCTACTTTATGTTGTTGTTTGTGTCATTGCTCTTAGGCCTTCAAATGATAGGACTGGGAATTATGTATATGGTTGGTCTTGCTTACACAGGAGTTCAACATGCACAGATTCAAAAATATTGGGAAAAAATTACATCTGTATTGAACATGTATAGACTTTTTTCCTTGCCATTAGTCCTTAAACAATGTAGTATAACAAGTATTGACATGGTGTTTATATTTCATTAGACATTAAAAGTGATGTAGAGATGATGTATACTAGATATATGATGTGGGTAAGCAAATACTATTAAATTTTATAAAAGAGACTTAAGAACAGTGGTTTTTGTAATATTCCAGGGGAGGGAAGCAGCCCTGGAATCAAAGAACAATTGGATACTTCTCTGTATATTAAATACCAAGAATTTGTAGTGATACTTTGAATTCTAATAGAGCAGCAAGGCTCCCCCACCCCCAGCTTCAAGAATTGAACCCCATAAGCCCAGTTGGTTTAGCTCAGTGATGTAAGTGCTTGCCTGGCAAGTGTGAAGTCATGAGTTTGATCCCTGGTACAAAAAAAGAAAAAAAAAGGAATATAGAAACAAAGAATTGAACCCCAGGATCTTGCTTTGCTCAGCCAGCTCTCTACCACTGAAGTGTATCCTAAACCTTTAAAAAATTTTTATTTTGAGACAGGGTCTTGCTACATTGCCCAAAGTGGCCTCTAAATTTTGATCCTCCTGCTTAGCTGAGATTACTGGCATGTGCCACCATGCCCAGTTGTAGCGTACTCACTTTTGGAATGCTCATCCTAAGTTAGAAATCACTTATACCCTTGTGCAGCATACAATTCTGGTTTTTAAAAGTGGATTCACAATATTGTGCAACTGTCACTACCATCTAATTCAGAACATTTTCATCATCTCCCAAATAAACTCTGTGACCATTAGTAGTCATGTCATATGTCCCTATTCTAATCTACTTTCTGTCTGTGTGGGTTTGCCTATTACGGGTATTTTGTATAAATGGAATAATACCTGTGGTCTTTTGTGTTAGCTTCTTTTGGCTAGCATAAGGTTTATCTATGTTGTAGCATGTATTAGTACTTCACTTTTTTAAATGGCTAAATGATATCCATTGTGTAATATATCACATTTTATTCATCTGTGTCAACTGGTAGAATTTGGTTTTCTACTTTTTGGCTACTATGAATAATAGTGAACATTCATGTACAATTTTTTTTTGCTGGATATATGCTGTTCTGGCAATATACCTAGGAGTAGAATTCCTAGATTATTGATTACTGTTTCTTTTTTTTTTTTCCTCTTTGTTTTTGGGTGCTGAGGATTGAGCCCAGGACCTGACACCTACCTCCTCTGCTACTCCTCTGCCCTATGCTTAACTTTCTGAGGAACTGTAACACTGTTACCTGTTCCCTTCTTAGGTGAAGGGTGTATTATGTTGTTTTGCACTTCAATTCTTTTCATACTCTTTATTTTTTTTTAATTTAGAGAAAAAATATGTAACGTGTCACGAATTTGCATGTCATCCTTACACAGGAGCCATGCTAATCTTCTCTGTGTCATTCCAGTTTTAATATATGTGCTGCAGAAGTGAGCAGTATTCTGTTTTTTTTAAAGGGCAGTTGTTACTCCAGTGTGCACATGTATTTTAACTCAGCCATTCAATGGACGGGCAGTTAGATTGTTTCTTCTTTTTTGCAATTGTGAACAATGTGACTATGGATGACTTTCTTGTATTGTTAGCGAGGTGTCTTCAAGGGGGAGATTCCCATGAGTAGGATTGACAAGTAAAAAGTTAAATATACATGTAGTTTTGCTAAGTAATCCTAGTTTTCCTTCACATAAGTGGAACCAGTTGTATTTGCACTAGTAATGTATGAAAGTTTGTTTTTTTTTTTTCCTTCAGTCTGCCTAATGGAATGTGTTGTCATGCTTTCCAATATCTTGATTTCATTCTTTCAATTTAAAAAAATGCTCTGTAGTGTTTCCATTGGTTTCTAGTGGAAGGGCACTTAATGCCTGTGGTTGATAGGTTCTTACAGCTTGGAAATGGAATACATTATTTGCTAATATGGTACTGATACATAATTATGTGCTGGTGAAATTGACTTGAATGCAATTTTTAGCCTAGTTGGTATTTCTCTTTGATGCAATCTTTTGTATTTAATGAACATATTGCATTCACTCATAATACCAGTGCTCTGAAATAATTGTTGTTTCACAAAGGATATCTGAAATTGTAAGAAAGTCATTATTTTCCTCTAGAATTTGTGTGTAGATACAGTAGCTATTGGTTCACATTGTATGCTGTGTTAAGCAGTATACAACTGTATATATTGACACCCATGTTATGGTAGTTATTGTGACTAGTAATGTCATAATTAATGTGAAGGCAAGTTTTAAAATGAAACCAGGTTTAAAAGTTCTGAATTACTATTATCCTATCAGATTTTAGTAGTGCCAAGAAACTAAGAAAACATGAAAAATGTCTGCATCCTGCAGGATAATTCAATTTGCACAGTGAGTTTAGAAATTTAAGTTCTTTCCCAGAAAGGGTGATACTCTACATGCTTAGAACACACTAATAATAAAACAAGACTAAGGAGATAACACAGCAGTAGAATGCATGTGTGAAGCTTTGCATTTGATCCCTGGAGGAAAAAAAGTCCTTGAGATTCAGGAGCTTGTATTCTAGTAGTGTTCCTGTGTGTGTGTGTGTGTGTGTGTGTGTGTGTGTGTGTGTCTTGGGGATTGAACCCAGGGTCTTCACACTGACTTATATTTCTAGCCCTTTGTATTTTAAGTCAGAGTCTTGCTGATTTGCCTGGCCCAGGCTGGAACTATTGATCCTTCTGTTTCAGCCTTAGGATTGTAAGCATGTACCACCAACCTGGCTTCTTGTGAATGTGAACTGATGTTTCCAGAGGAACAGATACAGAGTAGTGCTTGTTAATGGAATCATAAAAGTCTGGTACAGTTGTAAAGTCAAGTCATCATCTGACAGTATAACCTATCAAACTTGCAACATTCAAGTTTACTAGTGACAGAGAAAACCCCATAAAAAAGTCACAGATAGTAACTTATATTGTCCACATACATTTTCTAATTTTACTTATCAGTTATTATTGTTTTGTGGTGCTGGGAGACTCTGACTCTAATTTTTTTATTTTGTGTTTATTTGTTGTATAAAGTTAAGGTATACAACATGCTGTTTTGAAATAAATATATATGATTAATGATTTCTACAAGAAAAACATTTAACAGAACCTATCATCTCCCCCAGTTTTTGTGGTAAGAGTACCTAAAATCTCTCAGAAAATATCTAGTACACAGTGTAATAATATTAACTAAAGCCTTTATGCTGTACTTTAGGTCTCTAGATTTATTTATTTAATGTAACTGTAACTTGCACTTTTTAAAAAACCTAAGTCTCATCCCCTTTTTTCTGTTTTTACATAAAGAGATTAGGCAATATTCTCTCCTCCCTGTCCATTTCCCTTTCTTTTAGTACTTGGAGTTGAATCCAGGGATAGGTGAGCTACATTCCTAATGCTTTTTAATTTTTAATTTTGAAACAAGGTCTTGCTTAATTGCTCAGGTTTGGCTTGAACTTGTGATCTTCTTGCCTCAACCTCCCAGAGTGCTGAGTACCACCACACTGAGTGGGAGTTTTTCTGTTCTGTATCTTGCTTGTTTCACTTAACACAGTATCTTTCATGTTGTAGTAAATGGCAAGATCTTTTTTTTTTTTTTTTTTTTTCCTCTGTTTGCTTTTTGGTTTCTTGAGGCAGTTTTATGATACGTAGCCTAGGTGGCTTCAAACTCATGATTCTTCTGCCTTAGCCTCTCAAGTCCTGGGTTTACAGGTAGGTGCCACCACAGCAAGCTAGGAGCTCCTTTCTTAAAACTAAATAACATTCCGTTTTCGTTATCTGCTTATCTGTTGACAGAGATTTAGGTTGTTTTAATGTTTTAGTTATTGTGAATAATGCTTCAGTGAATACAGGTGTGCAGATGAGGTACTGATATTATTTCCTGAGTGTGTATAGTCAGAAGAAAAATTGCTGGCTTATATGGAAGTGTTATTTTTAGTTTTTTGAGGAATATCCATAGTTTTATTTACATAATGGCTGTTCCAGTTTACATTTCTATTAACAGTAAAAAAAGTATTCCTTTTTCTCTATATCCTTTTCAACATTTTTCTCTCTCTTTTTTAAGTGTGAGTTCTGTCACTGAGATATACCTAATCTCTTGTCTTTTTGGTAGTAGTTGTCCTAAAAGGTATGAGGTAGTACCTCATTGTGGTTTAGATTTACATTTCTCTAATGAGTGGGCATGCTAGATATCTTTTAATAAATCGGTTGGTCATTTTTACAGTTTTTATAGAAATGTCTACTTAGCTCCTTTGCCCATTTTTCACTAGGTGTTTTGTGTGTGTGTGTTTTCTACTGAGTTGTGTGAATCCTTTATATATTTGAGATATTAACCTCTTACTAAATATCTTGCAGATCTTTTCTTGCACCCATAGGCTATCTTCATTTTGTTGATTTCTTTGCTGTATAGAAATAACTTATTTTAAGTGGCTCCTAATACTACCAGTAGTAATGGACTAGTAATATAACAGTAACAGAATATAGCTTTTTTAAGCTGAGGTTGCACCAGAGAGTTTAATATTCTAAGACCTTTGGACACGTGTATATAAAGAATTAACTTTTCTCCAGTGTATCTAGAATAACTGTCCTTGGGAGAATCAAGAAATATTCTCTCCCACTGTTTGTTGTCCGTGTTGTGTGTTACAGATGATGAATCCCATTTGAGAAAGGTTCATGAGAATTGTAGACAGAATACCTTTTTTTGTTTTCTTTCTTTCTTTTTGTACCAGAGAATTGAACTCAGGACCTTGAGCTTGCCAGGCAGGTGCTTGTGCCACTGAGCTATATCTTAGGCCCCATCTTTTTTGTTTTCTATTCTTTTAAACTAGCACTTACTGATTTAGTGGTGTTAGGCAAGTCTTAATCTCTTAAGTTTTCTGATGAGAATAATAGTTGCTATTTCATAGAACTAAATCGAGGATTAAATTTAAAAAAAACTTCTTGAATTACCTTTATCTAGTTTATGGCTTTCACTACTGTCTCTGTGCTGACTTTCTCCCTCTTTTACATTTTTCAGCGTAGACCCTTTCCTGAGATCCAGTGTTGTAATCCATCTGTTTATTCTGTATCTTGTTTGGCTAATAGGTATCTCAGGCTAAATTTGTACAACTGAAGTATGTTTTCTACCCTTATCAGTTTCTCTGAATCGGCTTATAGTAAATGGCAGCACTATTTACTAGTCAGTTATATTTTTTTCCTTGTAACTTATAACCAGGCCATCAGCAAATTTTCTTGATTTTGTCTTTTCAGTATGTATACATATACATATATAAACATACATATATACTTCTATGTTTTGCAAATCTGAAGACTGAATCTAGGACCTTACTCACTGAGCTACATCCCCAGATTCTTTTTTTTTTTTTTTTTTTTTTTTTGGGTACCGGGGATCAAACTCACGACCTCACGCTTGCCAGGCAGGCGCTTAAGCCATTGAGCTAAATCCCCAGCCCCCGCATCCCCAGATTCTGTATTTCTTTTTTTTAAGTATCTTAACTATTTTTTTTTAAATTTTATTTAAAGAGAAAAAAAACCCAAATAACCAAACAAAACAGAAGAGGGTAGCAACAATATAGAATTCCAAAGGGGGAAGAAAAAAAAAAAGAACAACAAAAACAAAAAAACCCCAAAACACTAAGAAATCGCCACTTGATAAGTTACATACTGTCATCATTGGAAATAGTTGTTCAAGTTGCAAAATTAAAGCATGCAAAGTAGACATTCAAACAGTGAGACTGTTAACAGTTCTGCTCAACAATCTAACAAAAACAGTAATATGGTTATCTATCTTACACACTGAATACACATGCAGTTATATCCTTTAGAGCACTTTCTTTTTCTCTCTTTTTTACAGTAGCAATTATACATTTTGGGTGTTATTACTCCCCCAGTTCTTATTACTTTTTCACTAGAGACACAATGTGGTATTTATAAATATGATTCTTATTTATTTCACTAATGAGGATAGTCTCAAGTTGTCTCCATTTCCCTATGAAGACCTCAAGATCATCCTTTTTTATAGCTGAGTAATAGTCTGTTGTGTAAAAATACCACATCTTTTTCAAAAACTTTGCAATTGATGGGCATCTTGGTTGTTTCCAAGATTTAGCTATTACAAATTGTGCTGCTATGAACATGGGTGCACATATATCACTGTGATATGAACTTTTCAGTTTTTCTGGGAAAATACCCAGGAGGGGAATAGCTGGGTTGAATGGAGCTTCCAATCCTAGCCTTCTGAGAATTCTCCATATTGATTTCCATAGTGGTTGCACCAGTCTGCACTTGCACCAACAGTGGATTGGTGTTCCTCCCCCCCCCCCCCCCCAGCCTTGCCAACATTTGTTATCAGTTGATTTCTTGATGGCAGCTATTCTTTCCGGTATGAGATGAAATCTCAATGCAGTTTTAACTTGCATTTCTCGAATGACCAGTGATGGTGAACATTTTTTCATGTATTTGTTTGCCATTTGTATATCTTCATATGACAAGATATGGGCATATGAGAAAATGGGCAGCTTCATCTCAGCTGCCCGTTTTTGTAGAGGTCTTTGAATTTGGGGAGGGTTGATGTTTTTCAATTCTTTACATGTTCTTCATATAAGTCCTTTGTCTGAGGGGTAGCTGGTTAAAATTCTTTCCCATTCTGTTGGTTTTCTTTTCACTCTGATGGTGATTTCTTTTGAAGTGCAGAAACTTTTCAATAATATGAGATCCCAGTTGTTGATTCTCTGAAGTGTTTTGCGTGCAGTTTGCATTTTGTTCATGAATTCTCTGCCTACAAAGTCAACACTCAAAAATCAATAGCATTCCTGTACACAAACAAGAAACTCACCGAGAGAGAAATTATGGAAATGTCGCCCTTCACAATAACTTGTAAAAAAAAGAAATACTTAGAAATCAACCTAACTAAAAATGTAAAAGACCTATATACTGAAAACTATACTATGCTAAAAAAGGAGATTGAAAAGGATATTAGAAAATGGAAAGATGTTCCATGCTGTTGGCTAGGAAGAACCAACATCTTGAAAATGGCCATACTCCCAAAACTGTTATACAGATTTAACACAATCCCAATCAAAATTATCATTGACATACCTCACAGATCTAGAGAAAACACTCCTAAAGTTCATTTGGAACCAGAAGAAACCTAGAATAGCAAAGACAATTCTGGGCAGTAAAAGCAAGGCAGGAGGCATCTCAATTCCTGACTTGAAACTACTACAGAGCCACAGTGATAAAATCAGCGTGGTACTAGCAAAGAAATAGACCTGAGGATCAATGGAACAGATTAGAAGATGCAAGTATAGGTACAAAGACACTAAGCCACCTGATATTTGACAAAGGGGCTAAACATGTTCCCTGGAGGAAGGATAGCCTCTTTAATAAATGGTGTTGGAAAAATTGGCTCTTCACATGCAGAAGACTGAAACTAGATCTGTGCCTATCACCATGCACAAAACTAAAGTCTAAGTGGATCAAAGACCTAAGCATTAAAACAGAGACACTAAATCTACTAGAAGATAAAGTAGGTAGATTCTATATTTCTAATCCAATCAGATTATATCATCTCTGCCTTACTACCCTGGTATAAACCATCATTATCTCTTAGCTAATTATGGTAGGTAGTCTGTTAACTGGTTTTCCTGCTGCTTTTCACTTGACCTCTTAGAGGCTATTATTATTATTATTATTATTATTATTATTATTTTGTATACAGGGGATCAAACTCACGACCTTGCACTTGCCAGGCAGGTGCTTATGCCACTGAGCTAAATCTCTGGCCCTAGAGGCTATTATCTTCATAGTTAGAACTTTTTTTTTTGAGATACTGGGGATTGAACCCAGTACCTCATACTAAACAGGTGCTGTACCACTGAGCTACAGCTCTAGCGCTAAATCTAGGTGTTTTTAAGATGTATAATTTCTTGAAGTGAAAAAGTCTGGCTGCTTTTAAAAAGGGAGATATAATGTACAGCAGTAATGAATAGTATAAAAATTTGGTATGTCCTATTTCTCTTGTTCATTTTGGGAGTAGTTTGCATTGGTTTGGTTAATTACTCTATTAAGGAGTTTTTAAAAACTATGCTGTATAAGGGGATAAAATCAGATGCCAGTTTACTTAGCTTTATTGAAAGTAATTGAAGATTGACACTGTGACTATTTTGCAGAAATTTGAGGAATTGCTACTTGTTTTATGGTCTTTAATTATTATTTAAGATGTCTTTGAGGTCTCAATGTTAATTTCTTTTTTCACATGCTCTCTTATGCTGGCTCTCTATCACTGCTCACTCCCTCTTGGTCTGCCATCTGTTAGCTTGGCTTTTTATTTCAAAGTAGGCAAGCGGGAAAAGGGTTTTTGTATGCAAGATAAAACTGGATCTATTTGGTAGTTCAGTCAGCCAGAGTGCTTATGCAGTTAAGTTTGCTGATGATAAATTCCAGAAATCCCAAGGCTCAGAGGAGTAGAAAGATAGCAATGACTGTGCGACATTGTCTGCAAGTGTTTTTCTTTGACTTTTCTATATTTAATAAAGAAAGATAAACTATACTGTACTTGAACATTGTGCTTTTTTTTTTTTTTTTAAGATGTCTTGCTATGTAGTTCAGGCTGGCCTTGAACTCACTTTGTTGCCCAAACTGGCCTCCTGGTCATCCTCCCGCCTCAGGCTAATGAGTGCTGGCATTATAGGTGTGTGCCACCATGCCTTTCTAAACATTGTATTTTTTTGACTGGAAGCTGCAGATTGGTTAGATACTGTTAACAGCCTTGTTGTTCATTAACAGCCTTATAATGAACAGTTACATAGGAGAATTTAGCTTGTGGATTACTGGTAAAATTTATGTTAAATGACTTTTTGTTTTTGTGTTTATTGTTTTTTTTTGGTGGTACTGGGGATGGAAAACAAGCTAGACAGGTGTCTTATGGTTGAGCTCCTAGCCTCTTGAATAATTCCTTCCTTCCTTCCTTCCTTCCTTCCTTCCTTCCTTCCTTCCTTCCTTCCTTCCTTCCTCTTTCCCTCCCTCTCTCCCTTTTTCCTTCCTTTGTGATACTGCACTGAACCCAGGGCCTTTCACATGTCAGGCAAGTTCTCTACCATTAAGGTACATACCCTTGTCCTTATTTTGAGACAGAGTCTAGCTAAGTTCCCCAGACAGACCTTGAACTGTCTTTCCTTCTGTCTCAGCCTTCTGAGTAGTTTGGGATTACATTCATGTGTCACTGAGTCTGGCTTCCATATGATTTCTTACAGTAATGTGTAATTTGATAGTAATAAATTTACAGTCACCTTGCCTGACTGGATTAATCTGTTATAGGAGTATGTAGAGATTATATATACTCCTAGGGAAGTAATTCAATTCCCAAGCAGCATTTTTTTCTTTTTATTATAAAATATTTAAATACATAGAATTATCAACGTGTAAAGGATATCTTATGTCATCTGTATTTCTATGTATAACCTCACCCCCAATCTCTATAGATTATTTTAAATCAAATTCTAGACCTATACACTTTGTACATTTCAGATATCTCAATATTGAGGTCTAAAAGTATCCTTTTTTCTTTTCTTTTTGAGATAGGGTCTTGTTATGTGGTTCAGGCTGGTCTTGGGCTCACTTTGTAGCCAAGGCTGGTCTCAAATTTGCAGTGATCCTCCTGTCTGAGCCTCCTGAGTGCTGGGATTACTGGAGTATGCCACCACACCCAGCCCTAAAAGAGTCTTTTATCTGCAATCATGCCCCAAATTTTATAACAAGATGCTTTCCTTTTGTAATCCTGGGTATCAGACCCGGGGACTCATACATGCTAGGCAAGTGCTTTCCTTCTGAGTTACACCTCAGTATTATTGCAAATTTTTAATATCATATGTGTAACTAGGTTTTATATTTCTCTGGTTTATAGATAGATAAAGATAAATAATTTATTTGCTTGAAGTGGGATTTGACTGTACAATTTTTGGGATGTTTTTCCACTTTTACTTATTAGTTAGGGATTGTGAAATAGCAGAACTCTTATTAGTCTTCATATGTTGGATGGTATTCTTTTGGACAGCTCTTCAACACTGTAAATTGTATTTATGCCAGCACTAGTACTGGGATAATTTGACAAGATTCTGTGTGGAATGCCTTTTACAATTCATTATGAAAATTTGGGATTAATGAATAAATAGACTTTCTTCAAAGGAGTGTCACCAATAAAAAGATTAGAATCTGATCATGAAATCACCTGATGAAGAATATGGAGTTGGTCATCAGATTTTTTAAAAAATAGGTCAGTATTCCTGTTAAGAAATTTCTGAAGTAATTTATGCAAGGTAGCAGTTCATAGTTTTTTCTTTCTTTTCCTTTTTCTGTAACAGGGATTAAACCCAGAACCTACATTCACCCTAAACTACATTCCCAGCTCCTCTTAAATTTTTTTATTTTGAGACAGAGATTCACTAAAGTTGGTCAGGCTGGCCTCCAACTTGCAGTCTTCCTGTACCCCCCCCCCCCATAGTTGGGATTACAGGTGTGTACCACTGCTGGTGACTCAGTGACTAGTTTCTTAAGTGAAATTTCTCAACATGAACTTGAGAACAGATCTGTATTTGAGTCAAATTAACAAAATGCTGAGTTTACGAAACATTTTGTATTAGATTGTCCCAGTGTGGCTCCTTGACAAAAGGGTTTTAGAGTCAAATAAATTTGAGAAACAATGTATACTTAACCTTCTCTGGAATGTCATGGTGCATATTAACATGTGAACGATCTAAAGAAACCTGTTTAATTAAATATTTCCAAGTTTGACTACTGACCCCTTCCATCTAACATCCAGCCAAGCTAGTGATCTAAGGAATAAAATTTGGGGAATGTTGGATTAGAGAATTTAAATAGATAGCCAGGGATGAAAAGTGTATTTCCTACAGTGATGTGGAGGAGCTTTTGGTAGTAGTTGAATAATGAGACATTTTTTGCTGAGGAAAAATAAGGGGTAAATATTGCTTTGTTTTATCTCAGCTTATACTTCTATATTTACTGTACTTCTTAGAGAAGCAGTATTGGAAAAGGAAAGTCACTATGTGATGTTAAGTATGTCCAAGCAGTGTTTTTAGAGTTTTGTGTAGTGGGTACATTGTTGTTAGTCCTTGTGTAGGTGAAGAAGCCAAAGGACAAAGGGATTAAGTAAATCATTCAAAGTTAAAGATGACATAGCAGAACCAAGATCTGAAGTTAGCTTGGCTCCAGAAGTCTGTCTGCATAACCACCACTCTACACTGCAAGATATGGAAAGTAGAGAACATGAGATACACATTAATTTAAGAAGGGGTTAAAAGTCTATTTGGCTTTTTTTTTTTTGGTACTGGGGATGGAACTCACGACCTTGCACTTGCCAGGCAGGCGCTTATGCCATTGAGCTAAATCCCTGGCCTTAAAGTCTATTTGGAGGGAGCAGATGTATTTTCTTTAACTTTCAGGCAGTCAGGGTCATAAGAGAAGGATGTGAAGAGTTGGCTGTGTTCTAGTGAATATAGAAAACATGAAGACTTGGGAACTAGTATCCATAGAAGAAGTTACAAGTCCAAAAGAGGTAGATTAGATGCAGGTAGAAGGCCAAGAGGACACTATTTATACCAGAACTTCAGATTTACAAATAAAGTGAAGCTTGTTTAACAGGATTTCCTCATCTTACATGTCAGACCGAGATTTACGTCGTTTGTTCGTGAGTTTATAATAATCAAAGCTCACGTTAGTACACTGCATTGAAGTACCTTCACATGGATTTCTCATTTGATCCTTCTAATTGTGAAAAGTAGATAGTTATGTTCCTTATTTTCTACTGCATTGCTGTTTCTTAAGTTTCCTGTTTATTAAAAGTTATTATTGGAGTGGGATGTAGTTCAGTAGTATAGTGCTTGCCTAGCATGCAGGAAGCCGTGGGTTTGATTCCAGCCTTATCAAAAAGAAAATGTTCTGTACATCACATCTCTCTGCTATGTAACATTGTCTCAGTTAATTCTGTAATTTTTATATCCTGAGGAATATTGAAAAAATTTTCCCTCATTCTGGGGATTGGCTCCAGGACTTCACATGTGTTATGTAAGCACTGTACTACTAAGCTATACCCTCAGTTCTTAGAAGTTTTTTTCCCCTTCTGTTGTTTCTTGATTTAGCGTTCTACTATACAACCCAGGTTAGCCTTGAACTTGCCTTAAGGCCTAAGTTAGGACTAAATTCACTGTGAAGCTGAGGCTAGCCTCTAAGTCACACATAGTCTTCCTGCCTCAGTCTAATGCTAGGATTAGAGGCATTTCTGCTGTGATTGGCTGCTGAAATACTGTGTTCTTAAATTGATAGACATTTTGATTTTTGCCTGTGTTGAAGTAAAGAAGTACACACAGGAGGCTGAAGCAGAGGATCAAAGTTTGAGAACAGCTTGGGCAACTTAGCAAGACTATCTCAAATTAAAAAAAAAAAAAAAGAATTAGAAATGAAATGTAGATGTAGCTCATTGTGAGGTTCCTGGTTTCAATTCCCAGGCCTACAAAACAAACCAACAAATCAATAAACAGTACATGCAGTAGCAAGAGGCATAAGATGGTCATATCCTGGTGAAATTGGAACATATAATTCTTTCTTTTCTTTCTCCCATAGTTAGCTGACATATTAATAAGACTAGGCAAATAGGTAAAAAATATATTTGAGTATAAGTTACTTTATGGAGGCAGTTGTCACTGGCAGGTATAGATTTTTGGTCATATATAAGGTGGAAATCAGAAATGGGCCTGTTCTTAGGTCACCTTTTTATTGTTCTTGCCATTGCCCAGCCTTTTTTTTTTTTTTTAATCGGTACTAGGGATCGAACTCATGACTGCCTGCTTGCAAGGCAGGCGCTTATGCCGCTGAGCTAAATCCCCAGCCCCCCAGCCTCTTTTTCAAAAAGGGAAAGTCTTCTAAAATGTTTGGCTTCTAAAATGTTGCCAGTTGTCTGAGGATTCTTGCTTAATTCATATAGAAAGTGTGAATTGGCAAAGTGAAGCTCTTTTAATGATAGCTAGTCCTGAGCTTTACATACCAGGGACTATTCATCAGTTCTTAGATTAATGGCCCATCTCACTGCATGGAAACAGCAGCTATTGGCAGACCTAGGGAATTCTTCTGAGCCAGCAGAGATGGTAGCATCTGGCAGTTCGTTGTTGCTATCTGCTGTTTTCTGCTGCTAGCTGCCTTCAGTGTTGCCAGTTTTGGCTGCTCTAGGGGGCCAGTGGCCTTTGTGTCACCAGCTCTTAATGTATCAGCTCAGCATGTTCTACTCAAGATATAAATCATAAACAGGCAAAAATATGCCATCTAGAAGGATCTTTATTAGGACTTATGGTACAGTATAAGGGAAAACAGTACATAGACCAAGAGTATAGGAAGGTTGCTTTATATAGGGAAACAAGTGGGCATAGGCATGCACAGTATCAGACTGTTTTTGGTCATGGGTAGGGGAGTGGTCTCTTGTGGACCTAATTGAGGAGTGCTGCAGAGGGGTGGATCATCCAAGGGAGGCTACAGCATAGAGTCATGTGGGATAAGTCCATGACCAGAGTTGTAGCCCACACATAAATCTCACGAAGCAGGCCTGGGGCTTCTGATGTAGTTAGGCCGGCTGCAAGGCAAAAGGCATAATTAAAAATACCCCTTGGGGAATGGAGGGGGTTCCTCCTGCCTCACAGTTCGTGTAAAGCTTTATTTATTGTTTTCTGTAGACCTTGTGATTATTGTTTTATAGTTTGATAAAATAAAATTTTCAAATTGTCCTAGATTAAAAGATAAGTGACCCATATCTTTTAAAGAAAACTTTAAACCAGGACGTGGTGGCGCACACCTGTAATCCTAACATTTCAAGGAGGCTAATGCAGGAAGATTGCAAATTCAAGCCCTGCTGGGGCAGTTGAGTGAATTAGCAAGATCCTGTTCCAAGAAAAAAAAGAAAAGGGTATGTGTGCTTGGGATGAGAATGTACATTAATGTAAAGGACCTCAGTTTAGTTTTTAGTACTAGAAAAAAAAATAAAGCTTTTTATACTTTCTATGTTGGCTCTTTTTGTGTATGTATATAACCATTTCTGACTGTTAGTACTATTGGAATAAGAGGAGAGCTAAAGAGCCTGTTTTGTTGGGAAGTGTATTTTTGTATTTGAAGTGGATTTCTTAACCACCTATAGAGTCTGTAACAAATTTTGCTTCCTGATTTATTGACAACATCTCATAATTTGCTTTGTTTTAGTTGCTCTTACTGCTTAAGCAGATTTTTGGGATGGTCTTTATAGAGAGCTCTCATCAGCCTCGTCACAGTCCAGAGGAGTCCATGTTTGTAATCCCAGAGAAAAGTTATTGGAATTCCAATAAGTAATTCCAGTCTACCACTTCCAGTGCAACTCACTGGGGGTTTAGCTTACTGCATAAATGCCTGCCTGGCAAGTGCAGGATCATGAGTTTGATCCCTGGTACCAAAACAAAACAACCAAAAAAGTCTCTGGTGACAGAGCACAGTGACTTCCAGTGCAGTTCATGGCAAGAGTGAAGACACAGAGACCTATCTTCAGTGGTGGGGAGCCAAGGGGGTCCCAAGTTCAGGCAGAACACTGGCTAACCACAACAAAGGCCATGACCCAGGGCTGAACCCAGGTTTATTAATCTGTGAAGAAGAGAGTGGCTCGAGGTCCACTGACTGTGAGCTGGACTGGGTAGGAGGCATTATAATATATCCTCTGCATGATGCAGAGAGATAGATAGAGGTATGCGGACCTCTAAATTTGGAGGAACCTGCATCATACAGGTTTGAGGAAGTATCTTGTGTTTTTGGCCATGGCTTCAGCTTTGTTGTCTGTTTTTTTTTTTTTTTTTTTTTTTTTTTTGTAGTATCTGGAATGGAACTCATGACTCATGCTTACCAGGCAAGCATTGGAGCGGCTGAGCTGAGTCCCCAGCCCAAAGATTGTCAATTTTGCTGGGCTCCCCCCACCCCGCCCATGCTAGGAATCAAACTTAGGACCTTGCACTTGTCAGGCAGGCACTTATGCCGCTGAGCCATATCCTTGGCCCTTGTCTGGCCTTGTCCTGAGACAGTGTGGGTTCTTTCTGCAGCTTCAATCTCAGTCACACCATGGTGTCTCTTGACCTAGCTCACACATGCTGTTCAGGAGGTGTAGGTGGGGCATCACTGATGTGTTGCATTGCTTCAAAGGCTACACATCAGTGCCTCTTGCATTGCTTAAAGCCAGTTGAGGGGGTTTAGTATTATCCTAGCCAGATCTGTACATGTCAGTAGATGGAATTAGGGCTAGGTTTAGCCAAAATGGAGGCAAATGGTCTCCTTTTAAGGAACGCTGTCCTGGTGGTCCTCCAAGGGTCTTATTTTTAAACTATTTCTCTTTTTGAGGATTGAGTTATAGTTTATTTATAATTGCCAAGATTTCCTTAGTTGTTCCAAGTTGATGGCATAACATGCTTTTTAGCTGTTTTTGTTCCTTTGCCTTTACAAATAAGTTTTATATGTTTTTTCCTACTAATTTTTTAAACAAATGCATACAAGACAGGGACTACAAAATCAGCAATGCCATGTTTATCTTTTCAGGTCATTAACTATACATAGTCATTCTTTTTCAAATGTTTTTGGTGCTGGGGTTTGAATTCTAGGGCTTCTGTTATGTTAAACAAGTGCTCCATCACTGAGCTATAGCCCCAGCCCTTCGTATATGTTTTATCTTTTTTTTTCTTTTTCTTGGCACTGCGGATCAAACTCATGACTTCGCACTTGCCAGGCAGGCGCTTACACCACTGAGCTAAATCCCCAGCTCCCTTCATATATGTTTTAAAGTAAAATTTTTTTTTTTTTTTTGGTACCGGGGTTTGAACCCATGACCTCACACTTGCCAGGCAGGCGCTTAGGCTGCTGAGCTAAATCCCCAGCCCTAAAGTAAATTTTTAAAATAGATACGGATAAGCTTTTCAGAGGTTTTGGTAAATATTGTTGATAGATCAGGTTGGGGGAGAACTGACATTTTTATAATGCTTAGTTTTCTACTCTAAGCCAGCCTCTCTCTTAATGTAAGTGATCTTTGATTTCTGTATTCAGTGTTTTGTCATGTTTGGCACATAGATCCCCCCTGCGTATTGTGCTAAATTTGTACCTAAGTATTTATTTCAATAAAAATATTTAAAGAACTTTATTAAAGTATAATATACATTCATAGAAGTATACATGATGTACAGCTTGGTGAGTTCATAAGAATAGGCTTACTTTCAAATTTGGCTATTTTTTATCAACATGAAATACTTTTGGGGAGGAGTTAGATAGGTTTCAAGATAGGAAACAGGAAAAACTTACCCTTCCTCCTGAGTCGGGTCTTTATAGTGTGACTTCATTGTTTTGTTTAAAAGGGAATTCTCAAGACAATAGATATTCAAAGATAGGTAAGTACATAAAGGTTTCTAAATTAGTTGTGCAGATTAGATTTTCCCTAGTGGAACTTACCTTCAGGCATGTTACAGTAGAGATTTGTTTTCTAATGCAGGATTTCATACTCTTTTAAAACATGATGATGTGGGTTGATATTGGGGAGATGGAAAATTCTGCCTTCCAGTGCTTTTTTTTTCTTTTTGGGTAAACCAAGCCATTCTTTGCCTTTCAGCTCCTTTTGTGCAGTTTGTACAAAGTACACACTCAAGTTAACTTATTTTGCTGTCTAGATTTTATCTTACATGTGGGAAGGGTAGACGACTTAGTGCTTGTTTATAGGATTAATGTTTTTCTGTCAGCTAGGTCATTTTTGAATGAGAGTTGAGCATCTATCTGCATATCTCTGAATTTATATGGATGGTATCAGTGTAATTGTTGCAAAGAAAATGACTATGTTGCAAGGAAATTAAAGGTAAGGTTTGGCTAATACAGATACTGATGGGAATAAATAATGTGTTATACATGCTCTATCAGAAAGCACATGAATAAAATCCATGCTTATCATTGAATAGTTACGCATATTTTTATGGTAAAATATTTTTTCTTTTTTATATAATTCAGGTCAGCTGTCCATGATCTAGATATCTTTACTTTCCTCTCCAAACTTTTATTTTGAAAATTTCTCAAATTTATATAAAGTTGATGAATTATACAATGAACACCTGTATTCTTCACATAAATTTGCAATTTGTAATATTTTGCTGTACTTGCTCTTTTCTTTCAACACATACACACATTTTACTTTAAGTGAAAGTAAGTTGAAGTCTTCAACATACTCCTTATCCTTCCCCTAAAACTTTGACCTGCTTTTCCTAAAAACAGACTGTGTGGCATAAGCTCAGTACCTTTGCCTCACCTAAAGGAAGTACTTCTAATTCACTGTCATCTAATATGCAGTGTTTTTGTATTTAAATTTTTTTTCCTCACATATCTCTTATAGTCGTTTTTATTTTTTCCCTGATCATGGGCTAATCATGTTGGCATAATTTAGTTTTTATGTCCTTTAAATATACATTGATAACCTGCATTTTTTAAAAAAGTAAAAGTAATTAACTATTGAATCTAGGTCAGTAGTCTTATTTAATGGCTCACAGTCTGAATTTGCTCCTTGTTTTTTCAAGACTATACAATCAGATTAAACATCAATTACATTAACACTATAAAGGTGAGACGTAAAGATGATGTGTATACCTTGCTTCACCTAAGTCAGTACTTAATTCTGTTTTCTTTATCGGTGGTGTTAAGTTTGATTACTTATTTCAAGTGATGACTACGTCTAGTTTACTTCATTGTAATGTACACTTTTTCACCATTTGTAAGTAATCTGTAATCTCTGGGGTAGTATTTTGAGATAACATGAAAGTTGTCTCTCCCACATCCCTTTTCCAATGGTGTTAGTATTTGTGGGTGATAATCCTTACCTGAACAATCATTTTCTTTCTTTTTTTGGGGGGGGTTATTAAAGTCCTTGACAATATATGCACATGGTAAGAACTCTTACACAGTATGAAGGGTGCTATAGCAACAGGTGTGTCTGCTTTTATTCCCAATCTTCTTTCTCCTAGTCTTTCCTATAGTTAACTATTATATTTCTTCCTTTTTCCTTTCCTTTCCTTTCCTTTCCTTTCCTTTCCTTTCCTTTCCTTTCCTTTCCTTTCCTTTCCTTTCCTTTCCTTTCCTTTCCTTTCCTTTCCTTTCCTTTCCTTTTTGTGGTGGTAGAGATTGAACCCAGGGTCTACTGTTTACTCTGCCACTGAACTGCAGTCCCTAGCTCTATTCATTAGTTTTTTTATGTATCTTCTCAAAGATTCTGTACTTACACATTATTTACTCCCTCTTCTCCCCATCTCAAAAGGGCTATTTCACAAAACACAATGTGTTCAGAGTCCTTCTTTGTTGTAGCACATATCAAAATTTTATTGCTCTTTATGGCTAGTATTTCATTGTACGTATGTGTTGTACTTTGTTTATTCATTTGTTGCTGGACACTTGAGTTTTTGTCTTTTGGCTATTGTAGTAGTGCTGCTGTGAACCTATGAACATTGATATACAAATATCTGTTTAAATTCTTGCTTTTAATTCTTTTGGCTATGTATTTCAGATTGGTTGCTTGGTCTACTTTTTAAAATTTTGTATTGAAGATTGATCTTAGGGAGTAAGTGTTTAGCTACATCTTCAACTTTTTAATTTATTTTTTGTTTTCAGACAGGATTTTTCCAGTTTGTCCAGGCTGGCCTCAAACTTGAAATCCTTCTGTCGCATTCTTCTAAATAGCTGAGATTACAGGAATGCATTACCATACCCAGTTTGTTATATCTTAATTCCTTTAATATATCAAAATTATCATTCCAGTTTAATACATTCTAGATAGTTGTAGATCTTCTTTATTCATTGTAATGATTTTTTTTTTTTTGAGACAGAGTCTCACTGTGTAGTACAGGCAGGTGTTGAATTTGCTTGTGTAGTCCAGGCTGGCCTCAAACTCACAGCAGTCTTCCTACCGCAGCCTCTGGAGGGCGATTAAAGGTATGTGCACCACCATGCTTGGCTCATTTTAATGGCTAACTTGAATTCCAGTGGGTCAGACCTAGGCCCTTGCCCATGCTTGACAAGTGCACTCTCTACCCCTAGACCCTCTCTTGAGTCTTCAGGTCATTAAGAGTAAAGTGCTTTATATGCAATAGACTGCATTACTGTGGATAAACTTTATACGTTCTTATCAAGTTCTGGTTACTAATAAGTCACAATACATTTGTTAAAATCAACATATAATTATAGATATTTTTATTTTAAGAAGAAAAAAATCAAGAAGCATACAAACAAAAACAAAAAAAGCAAAATGACAACAGATTTAAAAAAAATTAAAAGGACATACCCTTAGAACATACCCTTAGAATTTTTTTTTTGATTTACAGATTAATAGGTATCTTTAAAAGTAAAGTTTAGTGGTCCATATTCTTGATATTATGCTTTTTTTCTAGCCCACTATTTTTATACCAGTAGATCTTTCAGATAACCTTTTTTTTTTTGATAGTACTTGTTAGGATTAAAAACTGATGATCCACTTAACACCAGCTGAATTAAATCAGCATGGTGCTGAGGTGTTGAGCGTAGATGGCCCACCTGAGGAAAGTTACCAGCATAAATAGAGCCATGGAGAAGGAAAAGCGAGGCATTGTGGGTTTCTCTAAGTGTTGCTGTTTGGAGCTCATCATGATTAGCTTCCCCACTGTGAGTTCAACCATTGTCATTGGAGGAGCTAAGGACCCTGTTGGTGAGAGTGGCTATGGTTCACTTGGGGGGAGCTCTGGTCTTGTCTTTTTTTTTTTTTTGGTACCGGGGATCGAACTCACAGCCTCGCGCTTGCCAGGCAGGCACGTAAGCCACTGAGCTAAATCCCTGGCCTGAGCTCTGGTCTTTTCATTGAGCATCACTTCCTGGCTCCAGAGGGGAAGATGTGTGCCGTTTAATCTCCAGGACAAACTCGTCATGCTGGCTTTCCTGCATGTACTCAACTGTTCTTATCATTGGAGGAGCTCAGGGCCTCTGTGTTGCTGAGGGTGGCTGTAGTACTTTTCAGGACAGTCCTGGTCTTTGTTTTGAGTGTAACTTCTTGGCTGCAGTGTAGAACCCTTATCCTACCAGCACAGCCCCTTCACCCCGCTGGCATAGACTTTCTAGCTTCCACCACTGACCTTTGGGCCTTCCCAGCACAGATCCATAAAAGAGACTGGTGTGAGTCCTTCTTGTGGGCTCTAGACCTCCAGTTGGACTTGTGGGAGGCATTGTTATTGGCTGTAGGTTTTCATCTGGACTCATGTAGGACACTGCTGTGGAATCCAGGCCCTTGGCTGAATATTCTATGTCTTTAGTGTTGTGGACAGATTTCCTGTACTTTCTTGTGTTTAACTCTGGGAGACCATCATAAAATAATACTGTAATTGTTTGCCTCACAATACCTGACTACAATTCATATTTCATGGTTGTGAACTAGCCATAGAGCCTACTATTTTTACTATTTCTCTGTTTTTTATTTAAGGAATCTTACACAAATCAGTTCTCTTGGGGGCACCAATCCCAGTATTTTGGGATTGTGAGGCAGGAGGAATACGAGTTTGAGCCCAGCATGGGCACCTTGGCGATTTAGTGAGATCCTGTCTCAAAAATAAAAAGGGGTTGAGGATGTAGCTCAGTTCAGTGTGAGGATCCTGGGTTAAATCTGCAATACTACTAACCCCCACAAACAAACAAATAACAAGAGTTCTTAAAGATATATTATTGGAGCCAAGCGTGGTGGTTCACATCTGTAATCCCAGCACTCTGAGACAGGAGGATCATTGTGAGTTCAAGACCAGCCTGGGCTACAAAGTAAGTTCAAGGCTAACTGTACAGTGAGACCCTGTCTCAAAAAGAGCAAAAAACAAAAACAAAAAGAAAAACAAAAGATGTTATTGGGAGTTCAGCTAGGATAAATTTACTAAAATGTATGCGTGCCTAAAATCCTAGCACACAGGAGGCTGATGCAGGAGGATCACCATGAGTTTGAGACCAGTTGGGCTACACAGTGAGTTCAAGGGTAGCCTGAACTACATATTGAGACCCTGTCTCAAAAACAAAACAAAACAAAAATGTTGTTGTTGTCATGATATAGGCTATCTTTTATAGATGTTAGCACATTAATGATTCTAAAGATGGGGAAATTTTTTTCTACAAACGGTGTGATGAGAACTTTTGTTAAAGTCTAGTGTCTGGTTCTTGGCTTGAGGTCAGCTGCAAATTAAACTGTAGGTACTGACATTTCAGTTTGCATTTCTGGATTGCCAGGGTGTTACACTTAACAAATGGATAATAGTCTCCTTTGTTGTCAGAGATTCTTTCATTAAAAAGTGCAGTAATGTTCCAAAAAGTCCCCTTTGATAGCAACCATTGTTTGGATTTTGAGTTATTGTGTGTGTGGAATAATGATGAAAAAAGAATCATTAAAAAGGTAGTAAAGTTGCTTGTAGCTGCTTGTAAATCTTTTGTTCTACAATGTTATAGTAATATATTTTTGCTTATTTTGTTAATAAAAGTTACTACATTTCAAATGTGCTAATATCTATGGAGGAATACAAAAAGAAGGATCTCTTAAGGGAATATTGTGAACCAAGTATAAATCATACAAGACAACATTTAACATTTAGTTTTACAAAGTAGTTCCATGTGAGAGACTTAGAAATTCCAAGATGACAAAAATATTGAAACCTAAAGCCATTTAAACAGGACTAGAAATGTAGCGCATGGGTCAAGCACTTGCCGGGTTCGTGAAAGGCCCTGGATTCAGTTCCCAGCACTACAGAGGAAGTTATTAGAACAGGTTTAATGGAGGCAGGAGCAGTTGGGATCTGAATTATCACCCAAGGGAAGAAGAGGACTGGTTAGGTGGAGAAGAAATGATAGGTATTAGTGGGGCAGCTGTATGAGTGAGGGTGTGGAGGTAGAAGCGAACACATTTTGGCTGAATGTTAATGGGGATTGGCAGGAATACCTGCCTGACTAGAGCTGGGATGATAATATTATTTGATAGAGTGGAGAGGACAGTTGATTGTGAGCTATAAGTAGGGTGAGGGCAGGAAATGAATGGACTAGTTATTGGGATTTAGGTAGGGTTACAGTAGTCTATTAGGCTTCTCTTCAGTTTGATAGGAAAGAGAGAGATACCAGCTTTTTGAAATAGCAAAGCAGTGATATAGTTAGGGTTGAGCTTTAAGATTAATTTGGTAGAATTGGGCAGAGGGTCTTGGAGTGGGTCAACTCCTCAGGAGCCCATTGTATAGTAGTTTCCCACAGCAGGTTATGAGGACTGAAGCACAGAGCAAGAGAGGCCACTATATGGAGGAGAGGCCACTATATGGAGGAAAGGCCTGATTCAAAGACTACTTTTGAGCCCAGGTACTTTTAAGGGTCATCAAAAGGATCTGATTTTGTAAGGATGTAGGAAGAAGGGTAGTGGAGCATTATCAGGTAGGGAGGCTGGATGTGGTGAAGTGGGGAAGGCAGCTTTGATGTGGTGATGTCACAAGGCATTTGGAAACATAAGACTGCTGTTTTTCAGAGGTACTGGTTAGAGGTACAGATTTGAGAGATGTCTGTGTAGTGATGATGAACCAAAGTGGATAATGGAAAAAGAGAGAGGAGGGTGGGGGGAGAAAGAACATTGAAGAAAAAGCAGAAGCCTCAACTTTGAGGAATGCTAGCATTTAGTGGACAACGGGAGGCAATGCTCTGCATGTCTTTGGTTTTTTTTTTTATCTTTCACTTTTTAATTTTCAGTTTTTTTATTTTAAAGGCAATAATAACAATGAGAATGATACTGGCAAAAACAAGACAGTAGGAAATCCACAGTAGTTAGTATGTTGCATATTGTTACCCTCTAAATGGGTACTCAGGCTACCAGCTTTAGGTCTGCAAAATCCATCAAACGATATAAGCATTAACTTCTTTCTTTACTTCAGTTGCTATCATCTCAGCCTGCATTCTTTCGAATCAGGAATCAGCCAGTTGCTTCGGGAGCAGGGATCTTCTCTCCCTGCCTGCGTGGCTCTGGCTGACTCACAGGGAGGGCGCTGCTGCTTCATGGTTCTCTCTTCTGCTTGCCCCACCCATTTTCAGTTAGTTTTGATGAGACATAATTAACGTATGATTCACCATCTTGGTTTTTTTTTTCTTTGTTATTTATGAGGCAGGGTCAGACTACATATTCCAGCTGATTTTGAACTCACTGTGTAGCCTAGATTGGGCTCAAACTCAGGAGCCTCCTGCTTCAGCCTCTTTAGTAGTGGGATTACAGGCATGTGGCACTGTACTGGGCAAAATTCACCAGTTTAAGCAAGCAGTTTGGCAAACTATCCCCTACACCTGTGGGGCTGGGGATCAAATCCAGGGGAGTCATCCTTACCACTTGGCTATATCACCCACCTCTCGTAATTTGACAAAGTTTGACTGCTGTGTAACTGTCACCATAACTGTGATATAGCCCATTTTCATCATTCCTCAGGAGTTCCTCCATATCTCTTTGGTGTTAATCGTTTTTCCCTATTCCATAGCCACCGGCAATCACTGATACACTTTCTATCACTAGTTATGTTTCTTCTACAATTTGGTATTTGTGGAAGCTTAGTTATATATAGTCTTGTATGTCTAGCTTACTTCATTAGTATAATGCTTTTGAAAAGCATCTCGTTGCTTGTATTTTATTCTTTTTATTACTGAGTGATATGCCACTGTATGGATATACTATAATTTACCTACCCATTCATTACATGATGGACATTTGAGTTCCTAGCTTTTGGCTATTATGAATCAAACTGCTGTGACTGACTATGTGTGAGAAAGTCCTTATACAGTTTGGGTTCTTATTTTTTTTGGCAAACACCTAAGGAGCAGAATACATACATATATATATATATATGCATTTTATTATAAATATATGAATATATAAATATATATTTATAATTATATATTATATATTTTATTTTATTTTATTTATAATTATATATTATATATTTTATAAATATATATACATATATTATATAAGAATATATGATATATTTATAATAAAATGCATAATAATGACTAGTTTCCCATTTTACATTTCTGCAGGCAGTGTATAAGTGTTCTGTTTGTCTCATTTCTTTACAGGATATTGTATGTGTTTAAATTTAATCATGTCAGTGAGTTTGTACTCTTTTTTTTGGCTTCTACTTTATTAATTTATTTTGTAGAAATCTTTAACTTTCTGAATATGTATTGTTTGGAGGTACGATGCATGCATAGCCTTTCAAAATGCTTTTGTAAAATTTCATCTCAAAGTAATTTCTTTCACAGCAAACACAGAAATCTAAAAGACACATGATATTTGCATGATTTAAGAAGTTCTTACTGGGGCTGGGGATTTAGCTCAGCGGCATAAGCGCTTGCCTGGCAAGCGTGCAGTTGTGAGTTCGATCCCGGTACCAAAAAAAAAAAAAAAAGTTCTTACTATTTTAATGATGAAATTGATCAATTCTTTTACAGTAGGGAGAGAAACTTGGGCATTGGTTGTCATTATAAATAATAATTAACAGTTGTTCAGTCTTAAAGCAATCTTTCATGGCTTTAGAAATTAAAACTGAGTTGTCATTCTGTTGCTCTCTGAAGGCCAAGTCTTGTAAAATACATTTGTAGTAAATATTTGGGGATGTAAATAATATAAAAAAAAAGTTTGATGAATGTGAAAATATCATCAAAATTAACTTTGACAATAGGAAAATACTGTTAATTCTTTGAAAAAGATATAGTAATGATGCAACACAAACAGTGCCCAATTCTGACTTTTTAAAGTAACAGTTCAAAGGAGTTCCTCCCTTCTCTGGGGGATAGCTGAGAGTGTGGCAGACTTTTGGCAGCCCGAAGGAGAGAGACCCAGGTGCATCGGGAAGGCACCATGTGGTTGACTCAGGGTGCCGGGAGAACAAGGAACTCCTCCCCTCTCTGGGGGGCGGCTGTGATCCTGCCAGTGTGTGGGCTGAGAATCAGACATCTCATGT
>PVJX010015757.1:0-41849 GCA_004027295.1 Dolichotis patagonum
TAGCAACTCAGTGACTTGGTAATGTCCTGTCTCAAAGTGAAATGAAAAATAAAAATCAAAGGGGCTGGGAATGGAGCTTAGGGTGAGGCCATGGATTCAGTCCCAGAACCCAAAAACAATTAAAAAATGAAAAGGTTGGACTTCATTTCTTTTTTATTCCAAAATAAATCATTGCTCTTTATATTTTTATGTTCGTGTCATCCACAAGAAAGTTAATTTTTCTGAAGTTTATAAACATATTCTTTCTTTGAATTTAGTTCACATATTTTCTGGAGTCTATTTTCTACATGTCTGTTCAGAAAAAATTTAAAAATATGTGAATCTTGGAAAACTGAGGATCAGTACGTCAATCCATATAAAACTTGTTTGTGTGCATGTGTATTTCATTTTCTGTCTCAAATAGCCACCAGCTGGAGGATTTGAGATTGCAGGAGAGGATGCTTTTTAAATTCCCCCTAAGGGTATGGAAAAAAGAGAACATGCTTGGATGAGAAGCAAGAGTGGTTGCAAAGAAAAACTTACTCATCCAATTGTAATTTTTATTTCTCAGGTATTTTAAAAAATCAGATTTACGGGGCCAGGAATACAGCTCAGGGGAGCAGTACCTGCATGGCAGGTATGACGTCTTGAATTTCATTCTCTGTAATCACCCCTCCAAAAAATTCAGATTTCCTATGATCTTTTCTGTTCTTAATTCTCTGAAGTTTTAATCCAAGGATGTATATTTTAATATTGAATTTTTTGACACATCAAAATGTACATTTTTCCCTTCATTTCGGCAGTGTGACAACTGAGAGTGATTTTTAATGGTGATGCAAAGTTGTTTTTCAAAAATGAGCCCAGTTTGGCCCTGATCTTACTGTTCATAAATTTGTTATTCTATTGTAAAAAGCTACTAGATCCATCTTTTAAAGCCTGAGGTTTTTGTTATATTACCTTTCTGATATTTTCATAGCATAAAGTTCTCTGATGTGATTTTCTGATATTGTCTGACTTCTGACACAGATGAGGCACATACATTTTAATATTGGGGCTGATAATTCTGATAGGCGAACCTGCTACGGGTCTGTTATATGGTACAGTTTTGCTCTGTTTTCAGTCATGCAGTCTTACTTCTTGGCAAGCTCAGTAACAGTTGAATGATACCTATGACAGATGTAAAGTTATATGACTCCATTACTCCTAAGAGGGAAACAGTAAAATTACAATGTTCTAAATTTCTTATATCTTCTGGAAAATGCTAATAGAAATAAATTTTACTAGCCTCTAATGCTTATGGAGGTATGCTGTACCACATACTATAAAATATACAGTCTTATAAGGGGCAGCAAAAGATGCAAAACTAAGAAAGTAAAATATAGACACAAAATAGATTTAAAATTGTTAAATATTCCAAAGAAATCTTTTATTGTGATAGAATTAGAATCAAGAATAATTCGTTTGTCTTGATAAGGTTTTGCACAGAATAAAACACTCTAACTCTCAGTGTTTTCCATAATTTAAATTTCAGCCAAATTAATATTATTTGAAATAATTATTTTTAATTTCTCCATACTTTTATCATCAACAATAAGAGATTTTTGTTGCTTTGTCAGAAGGTAATGCCGTTAGGTAACCGAGCTAATGTTTCAGCTGAATTAAGATCATTCTGCACAGATGCAGATTTTACAGTCAGTTTTAGAGGCTTTCAGGTTTGCGCAGAGTGAGGGCTAACCTGTGCGACCAAAGCCTCTTCCTGTCTGCCATGGGAAATGAGAGAGAGGCCGCAGGGGTGCAAGTGGTGCAGGTGCGCTTGCCTACCGTTTGCTTGTGAGACCCAAGCACTGCAAGCTGAGCAGGTCTGACTGTGCGTGTGTGGTCCAGGAGAAAACACACGGATCCCTCCCATGCTGCTATTCCTCCAAAATAATCTAGTGACCTCATCAAATCAGTGTTATTAATCATGTTTTCCATGTTTTTGAAATAACAAGATGTTAAGGACGACAACATGACAATTTAGAGAGACTTTAACCCCAGTTTGCAAATTTCTGGTGGAGTTTTAATTCTAAAACAAAGTTTAAGGATTTGATGGCAACTCAGTGTGTATTAATAGAAAATAGAAAAGATTTTACACAATAAATTTATTTATAGCCCTACTTATAATAAATATTTTAAGAGATTATGCTGGGGTAATGTTGCAGAATAACTTCCATGCACATCTGGGAAATGGGTAAATAATTTAGAAGAAAATATTAGTGACACTAATTAAAATATTCATAGCTGATGTTTGATAAGACTTACCCTGTGCCAGCCAGGATTCTAACAACTATGCTTATATTAATTAATTTTATTCTCAAATATAGCACGCATATTATTATTACCCTCATGTTACAGATATTATGACTTTAACATTACTGTAAAGATAAGGAAAATGAGGTGCAGAAAAACTACGAAATTTGACCAAATATAGAACATCTAAGAAGAAGCAATTTTGGAAGTAGAATCCAGGCTGACCAAATTAGCAGATGCTGCTGCTCTTTGTAAGCTGTCACATCATTATGCTTCATAAACTGTGATGTCATGAGAATCATGTTCCTCCCCAATAAAGAAACTCAGGGCCATTTTTATAGTTTTTATGACTAGAGATTGAAAAGATAAGAAATTATAATAGTTACAAATAAATTTTATACGTGTTTGGAAAATATAATTTCATAATACACATAACCAACTGATTTGTTAAGACATTTATGGATATAATACAGAGGAAGAAAGAAGATATACTTATTTTCATCTAGTTATTTTCTATAATTGCACTCAATCATTACATATTTTTCTAAGTTATGGATGAACGGAATTACAACTATTTTACTCTTGTCACTTCCTGCTCTATTTTGTAGTATGTATTTTACCCATTTTGCTACTATCCATTTTTAAATTTCTCATTTTTATTTAGGATTCTGATTAAATACTTACTTCAAAAAATAAATAAAAATTAAGAGTATGTTTTAGTTTGACTGTACTTTTTATCCATAACCTATTTATTGTACAGGTTAAACTTGGAGATTAATATGAATCTCCCTCTCTGATCTGAAAACATGAAATATTCATATTCATATTTTATTTGAAATACTAATATATGGTCTAGTGTAATATTTATCCACAAATGTAAACCATGTACCCTGAAAATTCAACACGTGGTAAAAATATTTCATGAGGGCTAGGGACATAGTTCAATGGCAGAGCACCTGACTGGCAAGTGTGAGGTCATGAGTTTGATTCTTGCTACAAAAATAATACATAGTTTGGAATGAGTACTTTGGAATGTAACTTATTTTAATTTTGAAACTAATAGGTAATTTTTTACATATACTTCATGTAGTTACAAGTCTCTTATTATGTATATGTGAACAACATTTTAATGAAAATTGAAACTTGAATCAATAAAAAACTAACATTTAATAATAAATGTGCAAGAATATAAACAGAATAAATGACCTAAAAGAATGGAGGCAAATATGTTGGTGGCCATCTTGGCACAGGAATTCTGGAGAAGACTAAGCTGAAAGAGAAATGTGATATAAAAGCGATGCAAATTCAAGAGGAACCATATTTGGACTTTTGCGATGTACTCACCTCCTGGGTAGGGATATATGGCGTGGTCCTCTCATCAGCCTGGGCAGCAGCTAAGAGGTATATCTCCTGTCAACCACGCAATCAAAGAGCAAACACTCCGTCAGCTACAGTGCACTGGGCAGCTCAGTGGTAACGGTCGGGAGGGAAAGAGTTTTAAGAGTATTTTCAGTGTGTGACAGGCCTAAGGGACATACTCCTATTCTAAGCTGAGCAACATCTGTCTCTATTTTAAAATTTAAACTGCTAAATCCCATGAATATGTACCACTGTTAAATACATCTGGCATAGATATATGTGTTTGTTATATTATTCATTTTGAACAATTCCTCTTACCAATTTCCACTTTATTCTCTACTCAGCCCTTGAAATAATTAGCAAATTTTATGGTGAATAGTGAACAGCTCTAATAAAAATCAATATGACCAATTTTTATTTTTATTTTATATATAAATGAATTTATTTAAAATGTTAAAAAAAAACTCATTGAGTTAAATGCTATGCCTTTTCCTAGGCTGTGATTAAAATATTTATGACTTAAATATTGTTTTTCTTTCACTGATAATTTAAGGATTATTGCTTATAATGGTTAAATTTATATGTCAACATGTCAGGCAATAGATCACAAATCAGTTTGTTTCTGTGAAAAGATGTCTTATATGTTGTTTAAAGTTATTTGAGTAAAGCACATTATCTTTCATTAAATGAATGGGCTTCATTCAAAACGGTATAAACCCTTGAGATAAGGGAAGAAAGTCCTCTGTGCTTGACTTGGTTTCAGATGTGACCCACGATTAACTTCTTCCTCTGTCTCCAGCCTGTGCTGTCCCATTCTGCAGATTTTCAACTTGTCATCATCCAAAATCGTGTGAGTTAATTTGTTAAAATCAACATCATTTCAATCTCTCTCTCTCTCTGGCTGCACACATACATGTCTGCAAGTTTGAGTATGTGTTTTATTATATATGTATATAACACATGCACATCCTACTGATTATGTTTCTCTAAAGAATCTTGACTAATTCATAATGTCATTTAATTTACAACCTTACATTTCAAAATTCTTGATGCATTTGAACCAGGCCATTACTTTGCTTTTATAAGATTCATTCGTTCATGTTGTTCTGAATATACCTGTGTAGCCAATGTTGAATTTCAAAAAATAAGTTGTTCTTAGTCTTCAATGAGCAATTTATTCAATGTTGAAAATATTGCAACCATTATAGAATCCAGATTAACATGTACGAAGAAATGGCCTTGATTCTATACGCTTTCACTTTTTACTGTAGCAAGATAAAATTAATTTGTACTTACTACCTTTAGGTCCAAATTATCTTGAATTTAGGACAGAGTTTAGGTTTCACACACTGAGAAGCTAGAGAGATACAGGAATGTATTAAGCAAAGAAAGCACAATTAGCCATAATATTCTAGCAGATTTATTCATTAAAAGATGCTGACTTGACATTCATTTTTATTTGTTCAGTACGTATCATATTTCCTAATTACGTAAGTATCAGAGACATTCAATATGAAATAAGGTATTTATACTCTCACAGCTTTCCATAATTAAAGAAGACAAAGCCCTAGAGTAAGGCTGATGTCTCATCACACGTACTCTGATTGATGGTCATTGTCATTACAGGATTACTAATATTAATGAGTCATTTGCTGTAGCTCCCTTGAGGGAACACTAAAAATAATGCTAGTTCTTTTATTTGGAAGACTGCTTGGAGGGTTACCAGATTAGTTATCTAGTTTTTAAAATAATATATAATTTTAAAATTTGTATATGAAGATAATATTATATATCACACTAATATATATATTTTAGAAGAAAAACAAGGACATTTTCCACATTTCTAATGTATTTTATTCTGGGAAAGGGAAAAAAGGAAATAGAGAACTCAACAGTACAGCAAAGGTCAAAAAGTGGAAGGTTCTAAAACCTTAAAAAATGTGTTTTCCTTTTCCTCTTGAAGAGTTGCTGTTGCCCCACATCTCTTCATTATATTGTCTATATCTTCCATTCTTTTTGCTTTCTTCATAATGCTATTAATTTTGGTGTAGAACAATACTCATGATGTCTTTGATTTTTAATCCTAGCATTATTTAATTCTTTTTTTAATGTGTGCTAAAGTATTCATCCTCACAAGCAATTACAAGTGCTATGTCAGCACAAAGTAATTACATGCTTTTACAGATTACTTGATAATTATTCTTGACATTACTAAGTACTCTCAAATATTAATTTTTAATGCTAGTAGAATTCATGATAATAAACCAGTTGAACACATTTCAGAAAGACAATGAAATCTTTATCACAAATTATAAGCACTTCATTTTCTACATTTGTATTTAAAAATAATTAACTGACAATAAGAAACAATTTTTGTTGAAAGGCTATAATTCCCATTTTTCCAATGAACATTCTGCATGTAGAATTCTCTAAAATCAGAAGAAAATAATTTTATGTTTACTGATTGATTTATTTGAAAAATATTAGTTGGTTGTTTACTGTCAGGAATAATGCTAAGTTTTGGTGAAATAATAAAGTACAAAACCTAAATTAATTTGTTCCTGTTCTCCTTTTCTCTCTGTTTTTATTTTCAGCCTAGTTGTGCTATTGTGGCTTGGGTCTAAATGTCTCCCCAAAGCCTCATAAAGTCATAGATGTGGATTGTTCAAAATTGGCTGGGTTCAGAGTGTGTGATGATGAAATTGATTCATGGTGCAATACTAGGATGAAGGGTGCTAAGGTTAAGGCTAGCAGTGCTTCCAGTCCTGAGTAGCCTGGATATGACAAAAGGGTCAAGAAAATGTTAAGGTCTCTTGTTGCTTTCAGTATCTTCTGCCCACCATGAACTATGATGACTGTCTGCCATGGAGCCAATTACTGAAACTTCCACAAACCGTGAGCTAAAATAAACCTTCCTTCCTTTAATTTTGGGTGTCATTTATTTTGTCTTAGCAATGAGAAAAGTAAGACAGGGACAAATAAAGATCAATAATCTCTAATGATCTCTAACTCTAATAATAATCAATAATCTCTAACTCTAATGATTAACCTTGATTGTCAGCTTGATTGGTTTGATGAATTCTTAAAGCACATGTTTGAGTGTTTCCGGGTTGACCCTAGAGACTATATCTGGTCTCTTTCTGTTAGTCTTCCTCTATTCTTTGCTTTCTAGCTATCATAGAGTGATGAAGATGTGCTACCCTTCTGCCATACCCTTCTGCCAAGATGTTTCTACCTGGAAGCCAGTAAACCATGCCTGAAACCACCCAAACTGTGAGCCAGATAAACCTCTCCTCTTTAAATTGTGTCAGGTATTTTATACAAGCATGCAGGAGTAGATAAAGTTACAACTTTGTTAAACACAGTAAGTAGGTGGTATATAGTGCCAGAATATAATTTAAAGTCTATATTGAGAGAAGAGATAAATTTTACAGATGCCCTGAACCTATATTTGAAGAATGAACAGAATTCACACTTCAGATGAAAGATAATAATTTAAGAGTAAAGTTGTGACATAAAAAGAAAGAAGACAATATCTTTGAGAAATGCGTAAGAATGGACTTTGTGAACTGGAGTAGGAATGGAGAGAAGTGTCAAGCATCTCAGGACTGAATAACTGAACATACATTACAGTTGAAACTGATGGTTTTTGTTAAATATTATTAATTCCACAATTATCTAGAGCATAGAATATATTTTATGTTCACAAGTATAAAGGCAAAATAGAGATTGAACTGATAAATATAAACTTCAAGAGTTGAATAGATAGAGACATTGATACATGCTGGATCTCAGATGGAAATTTTGAGGTTAAAATTAATGCTTAATAGATGTATAATGAAGAGGAAATAAAAAAATTTCTGGGAATTACTCATTTAATACTACAGTCACATCACAAATATTAGCTCAATACTCTTAACTATACCATGATAAAATATTTTAAATTACATATCAATGAATTATCTGTTTTTTAAAATTTCATTTAAAGAGAAAAAAACCAAACAGACAAAACAGAAAAATGCTAGCAACAACAGAGTTCCAAAGGGGAAAAAAAAAGAACAAAAACAAGCAAACAACAAAAAACCCAAAACAACAGCAACAACAAATAAAAGAAAAACACTAAGAAATCGCCACTGGATATATTACACTTGCCCCTGATGGACTAGATGTTCAGCATTACATTTTGTGTTTTCATTTAGTCATTTTCAACTTTTAATTTCTGGTCTTTCTATTGCAACAGTCCCAACTTTCTGTAGTGTGTGATTCAGGGTTCTACTGTGTGGTTGATGTTTGTCAAATTGCTGGGTACCACCATGAAGAGGAGATCTAGTCTCCTGAATTCCTCCTACAGAGCCTGTTGGGTGAGTCCTATATTCTTTCTGGGCTAACTATCCCAGAAGTATTGATGTAGGGCAACTCTTAGTTCCTGTTGTTGTTATATCTTCAGGTTGTTACAGGTTACCACGTCTCCCCGGTTATACTGTTTGTGTCAGCTGAGGCCCTACTGTGTCACTGGGGGTCTCATAAGTTCTTTTAATTTCCTCTAAGTTGGGGTGGGGTGATATTGGTGCACTCGTCAACCTGTCTGATGTTCTCTGTGTGGGGGTAGGGGGTTACCCACTCTCTTACCAGGTTAGCCAAGGTCTTACACTTGGAGGGAGTTTCACTTCCCCCCCTATTTACCCACTGCAGACCTCTATTTTATGGGGCAAACTCACCACACTGACTGGAGCCTGATGAGTCTTCTGCTTGGGTGAGGGGCTCCTGAGCCTCTCATCAAGCCAGCATGGTCCACTGCAGTTGAATGTTTCCGGTGGAAGGACAGGTTCAGCAGATGTGGTCCCAGGCAGCTCAGGCCTGTGGCAGACTTCCTAGATGTTCCTGGGGGAGGGGCGGGCCCAGCAGTGGCAGATCCAGGCACCTCAGGTCCTCTGCCACTGGTTCCTGCATTGTTTCCTGAGGGCAAGGGGTGGGCCTAGCTTTCCTGAGCAGCCCTGGATCTCAGCTGCCTTCCTGTGATGTTCCCTGCGGGTGGGCGAAGGGCAGGCCTAGCTCTCCTTGATGAGTTATCTCTTAACCAAATGTTATTAATATGCATTGATAGTTATCTGAATTTTTTAGTGATATTTTGAAGTCATAGATGCTATCTTACAATTCATTCACCCAGAACTTTAGGTTATTTACTACCTTGAATATTGTAAATGACATTGTAATAACCACGAAAATGTAGGTATGGCCACAAGATTCTGTTTTCATTTCCTTTGGATATATGTTCAGAAGACAGATTTCTGGGTCATATAAGAGTTGTATTTGCAATTGTTTGATAACTTTTGTATAATGCCAATATAATATTCCACACAGTCTGTAATACTTTATATTTTTATCAACATGTGTAAAGATTTCCTTTCCTTCCCACCCTCACTAAATCTATTCTCTCTTAATAGGTGTGATGTGACATTTTCTCCTGTAGTTTTGATTCATTTTCCCTTATTAATGATACTGAGCATTTGTAATGTGCATATTGGATATTTTAATATTTTCTTTAGAAAAATGTCTGTTGTGTACTTTGCTCATTTTACAAATTTTAATATTTGTAGATTTTGCTTTGCTGTTACTTGCATGTATTTTTTATGTTAGCCACTTATCAAATCTTTAGTGTACAAATATTTTCTACCAATCCTTAGGATACCTTTTTATTTTGTTGTGTTCTATGTTCTACAACAGATTATTAGTTTGATATATTCTCATTTATGTATTTTTCTTCTATTGGCTGAGATTTTTGTATGGTTTGTTATTGAAGAAATCACTGCCTTCCAAATATCAAACTGTATTTCCCATATGTTTTGGTCTAGAAGTTTTAGTTTCAAGTCTCCCATTAGGTCTTGGATTCATGTTGAGGTGACTTTCATGTGTAATGTAAGATAAATGTCCCATTTTAGTCTTTGTTTTCCATTTAAATTTTGTATGTGGATATCCCACTTTCCCAGCACCACTTATTGAAGACACAACCCTTATCTCCTAAGCCATATTTAATTTCTTTTATTTCACAATTGTAACCAATTTGTTTTATACAAATATACATGTAAGTAATCTTTTAGCTTTGCAGCCTGGAACAACACAATTTGTTGATGTTAATTGCTACTCTGCCACCTGTGTTTTCAGTAAGAGGTTTCCCTAACAGACTTTAGTTTAATTCGTGCTATATTTAGAACACCTGAGTTTTAAAAAAAACTGAATAACATTGTAAGTTATGATGAAATATTGATTCAAATGGAAATATTTCTTGTTTTTGCAACTACTCTAAAGTAACTTCATAAAAATAAATGTAATTGAAAAATAAATAAATGTAACTGATTTTCTTATATCCACCAGAAGACTTACATTGGTGTCTACTAACAAATGAGAAACAAACTCAGGAAAATTAAACTATCTTCACTGGGACAAAAACTTGGAAGATTTTATTTTATTATTTTTAATTTTGTATTTTAAAAAGGGTAAAATTAAACACAACAAAACAGAACAAAACAGAACACAAGAAAGCAATGTAAGAGACATAAATTTCAAAGCAAGGCAATCAGACATCTTCACTATCATATTGACTCTTGTTTTCTTCCAAATAGTTGTGCATATCTTCACATACAGAGAATTCACGCTAACCAACATAGTAAGGAACTGATCTGAACAGAATGAGGAAGGCATTTCAGGTCTTCAAGACAGACAATAGGGAAGCCAACAATGGCTGTCATAGTGTCTCTCATTCTCTTCAAAATAGCTGTCCATACCTTCATGTACGTTGAACTTGAACAAAACAAAGCAGGCTAAAGTCATTCTTAACAAAGAATGAGAGTATTGCTGGATTTCACATCATGATGCTCCGGAATCAGAACTGGGTACTGTAGTGTCTCTTTTCCTTCAAACTAGTTTTTCATTTCATCATGCATTATATAATTGGTTCTCATAAACTGTTTATAATGTATATGCATGCATAAGTCTCTACATGTATATCTCTCCTTTCTGTATTAGAGGGAAAACAAAACAAAGCAAGGCAAAAGAAAATAATTCCTATAAAAACATAAAATGAAAAAGTCATATAAAACCACAATACAAGGTGATCTACAATGGTTACTATGATGTCTCAGCAGTATGTAACAACATTAACAAATACAAAACATTAGAGCAATTATAAAACTTCAAAAGCAGGTAATAATCAAACCAGAATCTTGTTATCTTCAGTGTAGTTGCCTGACTCTTAGACTTGATACAATCAATCATAATAGATTTGAATAAAATCAGTCAATACAAAACAGCAATCTAACAAACCAGATTCAAATAAGATCAGTCCTAATAAGACAGTGTAAGTTATACCAGGCTTCAGAGTAAGTGAATAGGAAATTAAGAATGATTATCATAATATGTCCTGCTATTTTGGGGATAGCTGTCTGTGCCCTCAAATCCAGTGTGAGTAGACAAACTGGAACAGAATATAATCCATCTAAACATAGTGGTGAGAATAATGTAGATTTTAAAACTTGTTACCCTATTGACAATATCCTCTGCCTTCCTTTTTTAGACAATTCCTCCCCTTTCACTCCCACAGGGTGCACTACACATTTTGGGTCCTACGAACTCCCTCAGTTTTTAGATTGGGGGAGCAAACTGCTATTTATCCTAACTGGTTCTGAACCTCTGACTCCTGGGCTTGTTCTCGAGTTGTATTCCTTTACCTATAAAAGCCTCAAGTTTTTCCTTCCTTATAGCTGAGTAGTTCTCTACTGCACAAAAGTATCATGTGCTTTCAACCTATCTGCAGGTGCTGGTCGAGTTGCCCCTATTTCTCTCTGTTTCCATGTCACATAGAGCATTGTTTTCTCATATTTGACTTTGTGTCCATAAACTGTCTTTCAGGTTGATTATGTTTCCAATACAGAGCATTTAGATGAACCCTATCTCCTGATCTACTCTTCCTGTGTTTCTTTTTGTTAGTATATCAAGGCCATCTATGTTAGAGATTACAGCCAACCTTCTCTGCCTCATTTCTGCTATTCTATTTTCTGCCTTTGGTTGTCTATTTTTCTCCTTCAGTCCACTGTCTGACCCATGCATTGAGGCCTCTTTACCACTGTTCTGAAAACCTATTCTTTTCTCTCTCTCTAGAATCTTCTTCAGTATTTTCTGTAGGGTTGGATTGGTGGTCATGAATTCCCCCAGTTTCTCTTTCTGATGGAAGCATCTTGTTTCTCCATTAATTTCTAGAGCGAGTTTTGCAGGATGCATCAATCTGGCCTGTAGGTTATTTTCTTTCAAGGCTTGAATTACTTCACTCCAAGCTTGTCATGGTTTATGTCGGTGGCCCCCAGGCCTCATGTATTTGCATTGTGTATTTGTGATTGCTTCATTGTCTAGTGCTTCGATTGGTGGTGTCAGTGGTACACTCTCCTAGGGGTGGAGCCAGGATGTGATGTAATGGCAGGAAGAAGGTGGCTCTCTTTTGCCTGTTTCCTCTTGCAGTTTGCAGCCCCCATGAACTGCAGCCCCGCCATGCCACCCTGCCTTGGGGCCAACTGAGTATGGACTGAAACCTTCAAAAACTGTAAGAAATAAACCTTTCCTTTCTCAACTTTGTGCATCAGGTATTTTGTCTCAGCAATGAGTGAAAAATAACTAAGACAAAGCTCTTCTTGATTTGATGGTTTGAGAAGTCTGCTGTGATTTTTATGGGTTTTCTTTTACAGGTGATCTGTTTCTTTTCTCTGATGGCTTTTAATATTCTGTTCTAGTGTTGAATTTCTGGGATCTTGATTATTATGTGTCTGGTTGTAGCTTTGATTTGGTTGTAGGTGGCTGGAGTTTTGTATGCTTCATACATCTGCTTATCATTTCCTTTTGTTATGCTTGGAAAGTTTCCCTTAATTATTTCTGTGAATAGCCTTTACAATTCCTTTGTTTTGACTCCTGCTTCTTCATTCACATGTTTTACTCTTAGGTGATAGATACTCTTGTTGTTTTCTAGCCTTTGTATTATTACTGCCTATTTCCTTGTTATTTTTAAGAGATCCTTCCCTTAACGATCACACATTGCAAACCTTTCTTCAAGATTTGATAGTCTATCCTTAGTTTCTTTCAAGCAGTTTTGCCAGCTTTCAATGAAATTTTTCATTTCCTGGGAATCTTTTTGAATCTGATTCATGTATTCTAGGTTTTCTTTACATTCTTCATTTAACATTTCTCTCCTTCTTTTGTGTTCCTCCATTCTTCCATCTGTGTCTTCTTGAGAGGTGCTTAGCATTTCTTTTATTAATCTACTTATATCTTGCTTAACTTGAATTAATATTTCAGTTTTGAGCTCATTTACAAGGTCTCGAAGATATGTCTTTATGTCCGCTGACACCATGTTTGATGTTGCGTGTTTGCCACCTTCAATCTCTTGTATTTACCTGTCCTGGATCAATATTCTCAGGATTGGGGGCTGGGATCTTTTTCTTATTTCTTTCTCTCATCATGTTTTTGGTTCCTTCCATACAAGTGTATAGTGTAGTTCCCAGCCCCTTTCCTTATTGGTTATGGTTCTTCTGGATCATGCAGGCTAGGGGTTTCTACCCTCTCCAGTTTGCTGTTGGTCACTGAGGTGCAAGCAGGAGCAGCATATGTTGGCCCCTCCCCCCCAGGTCAATCAACCTCTGGAGGCCTTCACTGCATCAGTGCATGCTGCATGTAGGGAATCAGTTTGGGACAGCTTATTGGTTCCAGACCAGGGTTGTGACCCCAGTCATGCAGATCCCACCAATCTGCTCTGGGAGGATAGCAAACAACTGAAGTCACTGCTGTTTCCAGTTCAGGCCTGTCCTGCCTGACTCCAACATGTTGTCCAATTGGTCGCCTCTTTCCTATGGGAGGGTCTTATTCTCAGCACTCACTGTGGTTTAGTGCTGGTCCCTCTCTGGCTCCATTCTCCTTTGGGTTCACCGACCTCTGACTTCAGTGCAGTTGCAGAGTGAGTCCATGGCGCCTCTGGACGAGTTCCACATGGGCCGGCTCTGCTCCATGTGTGGGCCCACTCAAGCCATTTGCATCAGCACGGGTTCGTGTGATCACCCAGTCTCGGGCATGAATTCAGGCTTCTCTGTGAGAGCACCGTGCACACCAATCTTAGCTTCTCTAATGGACACCCCAGTATGTTGTATTGCATTTGACCAGTTCATTTCCTTCAGTTTCTTCCTGGGTTGAGAGAATCCATCTCCCTCTGTCTGGATCTTTCCAGGATGTTCTCTTCTGTTATCTGAGTTGTCTCTCTCAGAGAGGCTCCATTTCCTGCTGTCTACTGGTCTGCCATCTTTTCCTTCTTCTACTGTCTCCACCTGGAAGATTTTAAAACTAGAGATTTTAACCTACGCTTGTATGGAGATTGCATTTAAATAAAAAATGATTTAATTTTTTGCAGAGTCATAATTTTAAAATACCATAAGAAAATTAATTTTGATATAAAATCTTTATACATTGAGTTGTTATGTTAGTGCTTTGAAATATATGTGTGTATATGTATAGGCGCACAATATTTTTGCAATTTTCCTAATTTTCTGTATTTTTGAGTAATAAGTAATGACAGGGTTTATAAGTAGAATCATAACTTCAGATTAACTCACAACAAACAGTTCAGGCTTATTCACCTTTACATGGATTGATAATTAGTAGTGAGCTTTCATATTTTAAGTCAAATTTATTCACTTCTTATATATTGTGAATCAATTATGTATTCCATTATCATTTAAAACTTTAGAAGCATAAAATTAACCATTGAAAATTTTAATAAATCTATGAATCATAAATGAATATTCTCTCATAATCATTTTGAAAATGAATGTGCACAGTGTGGCATTAGCTTACTATTCTACTGACTAAAAACTCTAACCAATGTTCTTTTCTTAAATTTTATTTTAAAGAAAGTGAAACAAAACAAAACAGAATAAAGCAGATCAGAAGAAAACAATGTAAGTGACACAGATTTCAAAGCAAGACAGCAGGAGATCAACAGTGGCTACCATAATATCTCTTGTTTTCTTCTAAATAGTTGTCCATGTCTTCACACACAATGAATTCATAAGAAACAAAATAGTATAAAACTTATCAGAACAGAGCAATAAAGGCATTAGAGGCCTTCAAAATCAGACAATAGGAACATCAGCAATGGCTACTGCAATGTCTCTTGTCCTCTTCAAAATAGCTGTCTATACCTTTATGTATGTTGAAATTAAATAATACAGAACAGACTAAAATCACTCTGAACAAAGAATATGAACATCACTGGATTTCACAGCATGACAGTAGGGAATCAGCAATGGATACCATAATATCTCATTTTCTTCAAAGTAGCTGTTCGTTTAATCATACGTAATACAATCGATTCTCATAAACTGTTTAGGAGAAGTTCAAGGCATGTATAAACCTGTACATGGACACTAATCCTTTCTGCATTACAAGAAAAAAAACAAAACAAAGCAAAACAAAACAAAACACTAGAAAACAAGAAACGAAAAAGACAAAAATAGCAAGCGCCCAAAACAATGACAATATAGGCTTTCAAAACAAGATGGTAGGAACATAACTAAGGTTGTTATATTGCATACAGATTCAAAAGAGTTTCTCTGATCAAAGACACAAACATGCAAAATTATTCCAATCCTATGAATGTTAACTGTTTTGTTCCACAAACTTATAGAATTTGTAACACAAACATCTTAGCTATCCTAAGTATGTTTGTACAATTTTATATATTTTTTCTTTTCCTTTCTTTTTTTTCTTCTTTTCCCTGAGATATTATATTGTTCCCCTTTGAGAAAATTCTACCCTTTCACTGTATTTACTGAAGATTTTGTATCTTATGTACTCTTACCATTTCTTACACTAGGGAGACCATATGGTATTTAGACATGTGAGTTTGATTTATTTCACTTATGAGTATTAAGATATTTATACATAAATGGATATAACCAATTTTGTAACTCAGTATTTTATATAATTTTTAAAAGAATAATACCTGAAGTAGTAAAATTACTAAATGCTTTTGACAATAAGGATGACACAAGGTCACCCTAATAATTATTTACTCTTGCAATTCTTAGGCAAATGTTACTATCTGGATTCAAAACAAAAGATCAATGCTGTTATTAATATATATCTAAATTGTAGACCTATGTATTAATGGGTTTAAAAGAGTGTTTTTGTTTTCTGTAAGGAAAAATGTTATCTAATCATTTATAATGACATTTATAAATGATAATTATCATCTGTGTAAACTGCCTAATTTTACAAAAAGTCTTTCAGTCAAATAGTGCCTAGGAGTATGAAACAGCTTACTTGATAAAACCTCATCGTAGTTGAAAGATGGGAGACCACAAATTCGCAATGGCTACTGTTACATTCTTCCCTACATGGTAGATGGAAGCTAGGATTATGGCCTCACCCTTTTGAGACTTCCCATGATCTCCTTAGGGATGAGCCATCCTCTCCCACCCACTGAGACTCAACTAAAATTACTCAATTAAAAAGGACACTCCAGGGCAAGATCCTTGCTAGCATAAGATCATTGCCCTCCTCTAGAGCCATCCTAGAATTATCCATTGCCTGCTGATCATCCACATTTGAATCTTCCACCAACCTTGAATCTTTTGCTAGCCCTCCTACATTGTAAATACCCAATAAATAGCGGCTGGTTTGGAGCATCTTGGTCTTTGCCCATCTGGAGGCATTGACCTCCCAGCCCCCCACACTGCATTACTAAATTTGTCTCTTTCTTAGTTTATCCTTTCATCATACCCCTTACACAGGCAGTTGGAGATCTTGGTCAGGTAAAATAAACAGCAAAATAAAGACCATCTATTCAAAGAGGTGAGCAAGAATAACTAAGTAGGAGCTTCAATTCAAAGACCCAGAATCACCGTGACTGCCTACACACAGTCAGAAAAACCTGGAATATAAACCCTTGTCTTTCAGTCTGCATGAAATTGTGTCAAGTGGCAAGTTGTATAGAGAGGAAAGGAAATCACAACAGATCTCTCTGAGGCCTGACCCAAAGGGAAGAAACAAAGTAGTCCTATAAATTAAACACAATTTAACATTAAAGGCAAAACAAAGTAGCCAGGCAGAGATTGAACTCAATCCTCCACTGACTTTCCATTCTCTGTATCCCAGTTTCTGAGGAGTAACAGTGTTTGCTGCCCTTTCTCCAAGAGTAAGCCTTCCTCTCCAGTGTAGAACTGGGAGAGAGGGACCAGCCTTTCTCTCCAGGGAGAAACTAGGAGAGAGGGATGAGAGGAGGAGGGTCCCATTTTCCATAGTGGATGCTGCTATGGTAGGCCAGCCAGCACTTCTTCAGAACTCTTTATTAATTGGATTGTGAGAATTCGGTTGACTTGTGCAGAAGTCTCTGAATAAGTACCCTTTTCAATGACTTTCACCCATAGTGCTTCTTTATTCTCTAGCTAACAGATACCATCTACAAATGTCTAAGAAATGTTACATAACTTTCCTGACAAGAACCTGAAAACACCTGAAACTGACAGGTATGCAAGACCTTGTTCATAGTCTCTTGTTGGAAGGAACTATGTCTTTCCTTCAGTTTTGAATTATGTGTCATCTAACCCCAGATTATTGACAGATTCAAGGAAAACTAAATCTAGAGTATTTAGCTATTGTTTTTGATGTTGAAAGATGGTTATGATGTGTTACCCATTTTTCTTAAATTTTTTTAGAAGACAGAAGTCTGCTGAGCACTGTATTATATTTAAAATAAAGTTTAAATTTGTCCTGCTGAAGTAAAAGAATTACCATGTTAACTATTCAGTTATGTTTCTTTTTATCACTGCTGATCATGGTATAAGGCAACACTTATGATATGGCAAATGTTCCAGTTGTGTGCTAAATGAGATCACAGTAGGGTACCATTTTAAAGCTACCATTTGTTCTATGTTTTCATGGCTAAGCAATCCTCTAGCTTCAAAATGTGCAGAATCTGCAGAGACATAAACATAGACAAAAGAAATACAATACAGTATATTACATATTGTCATAATCATCTCCAAAAAACTACCTAAGCTGGTAACTAAGGGAAATAAATAGCTCCATTATTAGACATTTAATTCCATTGTATTACTTGGATTCTAGTCTAATATTGGAGTCTATTGCAATATTACCTATACAATTTAATCTATGACATAAGTAGAAAAGATTGCAAAAGAAACAAATATTAACTTTTTCTTGATATGACTCATAATTACACTTCCTTTCTCTTTCTATAGAATTTTAAGTGTATTTCTGAAGAAGAGTTATCAAAGTACTCACTAGACAGGTAAAAGAACAAGAAAAATGATGCTACAAAAGTCTAGAAAGAATTATTTTTGGGAAACAGAGTTCTATGTTTTAAGTAACTATTCAGTTCTATACTATGGAAAAAGTTGGTACTGTGGCTGTATTCTTATTACTTAATATTTAGAATTAGAATATTTGCCTTTTTCCTCACTCTTCGTAAAATCATAATGTTCATCTGTAATTCTGTTTTTCCCAAGAGCAAGCAGTTTCTTGACATGCTGTGCAAAGCCTCTCATAAGAAATTGATTACTTTAGTATCAACATATAGTGCCATTCAGTGGATTCTATATGCTGATTATGCTGATTAACATAAAACTTTCATTGGCAAGAGATTTTAATGATGAAATCAATTTAAAAAATTCTGTTGGAGTCTACAATGTCTTATACTTTTACAGATCAAGATACATTTCTGAAATACAACATTAACATAAAATTCAATCTTCATGTATCACACTTTCAAGGTAAAAATTTAAAGAAAATGATAACTCAAAAGATAGTGAGGCACAGCACTGTTTGAAGACCTCACTGTAAAAATCAATATGTGAATTGTTCACCATTCCTTTCTCCTTTAGAAATAAAGTATAGACAGAATTGTTCTTTGTAGCACCTATTTCTGAACACATTGTGGAAGAAGAAAAATAAGTGAGATCTCAGAAGTTAGAGAACTATTTAAAGTGCTGATTAAAATACCTAGTTTTGTGTGTATTGGAAGCACACCAGCAATTTGTGGTGAATGAAGAACTTAAAAAGAAGACAAAATATTGGAATCAGGAATAATCACATGTAACTTATTAGCTGAATTTAGGCAGTATCAGTAAGAAAACTTCAAAAACAATGTGTTGTTACTTTCCAATAGTAATAAGTTTTGAGATTTTCAATTTATACTATTGTTTTAGAAAACATAGACTAGCATGGACCAACTATAATTAGCAGACAGAGTATACAATATTATTATTAACTCCTTCCTAAGTATGTTTCCAAATGCATAAGTGTAGTATATTCACTGATGTTAGTAATATACATGTATTTCTAAATGTTATATTGTGTCGTGAAATATTAAAATTATTTTCTTTAACATTGTGTGAATATACTTTATGAATATTTATACTGAAATATCTATTGATTTTATCTATCATTTTACGTGCACTTTCACTTAGTTTTATACTTCTAATAATTTCTAAGTCTTCATGATATCTTAAATCTTATTTTTAGTTTATGTTTGTCACTGTATTTTATGGACCTATTAATTTTATACAATAATTTCCAAACAGGCATTTATTTTATATCCAAATTATAGGAAATTTTGTCTTGCTATGAGAACAAAAGCACTGAGAACAAATGTAAAATAAAAACCCTCTGCTAGTTGAGGAGGGCAAGAATAACTATGAGCTCAAACACAGAGAGAGCTTCACTGCAAAGACCCAGGATCACAGTGACTGCCTACACACAGTCAGAACAACCTGGAATATAAACCTTGTCTTTCACTCTGTGTGAAATTGTGTCCAGTGGCAAGTTATATAGAAAGCAAAAGACATGACAATAGATCTCTCTGAGGCCTGACACAAAGGGAAGAAATAAAATAGCTCTATAAATTAAACACAATTTAACACAAAAGCAAAACAAAGTAGCCAGGCAGAGACTGAACTCAACCCTAAATTGACTTTCCAGTCTATGAAACCCCTCATAGAGAGCTCATGTGCTTTTCTCAGTCTTCTAATTCAAATGGTAACCTCATTCAGTAACACCTTCATTGAAATAACAAGAAATAATGACCAATCATTTGTTTTGGGAATCTGTGGCTCAGTCAAGTTAAAACATAAATTAAACTTTAATGGAACAATGCAAAGAACTTTATACCCATAAACTTGATACTTCTGATGAAATGGATTAAATTATTAAAAGATTTTTATTGAAAGAATTATTGAAAGTCTGTCAAGATTTACAGAACAAAAATACAGATGTTATGCATATAATGAAGATGAGTTAGTGATGAAAAAGTAATCCAAAATAGAAAGCACCAGTTCCTAGATGTTTACCTCATCACTATAAAGACGTACTGATTATGCCCCTTTTCATAGTCAACCTCTGTTTTCACTCCTTTATCCCATAAACCTGGAAGCCCATGCCCATTATTTAAAACTTCCTTTCTGAGAAAGTCATATAAATGGAATCACACAGAATGTCGCATTTGTGTGTGACTTGAAATAACCTAACAAAGTATAGTTGATATGGACCCAGTTGTTCATGTAATGCAATAGTTGAAAGTGTTGGCTATATTATCTGCTAAGTGTAGGTTTAAATATATGAGAATTCATCAAATTAAAAGGCAAGAATAAAATGAAGCCAAACAACAAATGTTCAGTTAAAATTGATGGAAATTTCAAGGTCAAATGCTTAGTAGAAGGAATGTGGAGCTATCCCGTGAATTGAGACTGTAAAGTGTACATCGGTTCCCTATTTCAAAGCTGAAGTGTCATTGATTACAGTGATAAACATATGTGACTGGATTAAAGATTATTTTTAGTGGAAATATTCATGGTTTTCCTTTTTTGTAGATTGAAGACCACAGTTTAAAACAGTAGTAGTAAGTGTGATATTTATTATGCCTCTCTTCCCCTTTTCCAGTTTTAATCTGGGGAGAATTTAATCAGCTTCATTGAGTGTACTTGTAGTCTAATAGGTTAATCTCTATAATGAAGGGTCATTCTGTTTCAACAAGGCCAGAGAGAGGAACTCTTTTAATGAAGAAAAATGAGGTCTTTGATCTCAGTGTTTGCATTTATTCCTTTTTAACATTCTATTCACCATAGTATTTTAACCTCTGGTTTTAAAATTGAAGAATTGAAATTATTATTCTGACCCCATTGGTTTGGGTAAAAGCTCCTGATATGGTTGAGTGCTACCTTCTAACGTGATAAAATTAACAATAAAGGGTAAAATTGCAAAAGGTTAAATAAAGGTTATTTTAAATACTATAATGAGAGACAGATTTTTCTCTAGAGAATAATTCAGTATATTATAATTTATAAAATTAGAGTAGCATATTATAGTGATTATGTTAAATTAATATTATGGATATAGGTTTGTCTTATTAATTGCATGCTTTTCGTCCACTACAGTAAATACATTAGCACTTGATGCTATTATGTTGTCATGTTCAATATCAGCTGCACATCAAAAATATTATGATGATATTGAAAAAACAGAAGGCCATGCAATGTATTATAGATAACTTATCAGTATCTTTGGGTGGTGTTCTGCTTCAAAATGCATATGAGGAGATGTATTTTTCCCTTGTTAGAACATTCATAATGATAGAATTGCAATGACCTCACCTGTTAGCGTTTGGTATACACTGAGTCTATTACACACCAATACCTTAGCCCTCTATTTGTGACAGCTGGAAATTTTCTAGCTATTCTGTTTGCTTTCTCTTTTATGCTGTTTGATGGATGCCTATGTAAACATTACTCAAAAGCCCTACATAAGCCATACAATATGATGAATGACTCCTCAATTTAAGTAGTAGGAAGGAGTAACCAACAAGAAAATGAAAGCCTGCGCTAAGACAACTACCTTAAGAGTTGAGCAAGGAATACAGGAAATTTTACTAATGAGAATGAATAGGACCAATGCTTTGATGAAGGCTATATCTTCCTTTTGTATTGGAAAATAAACACTGAATTTTTATGCGGTGGAACTTTCCCATGGGCATTTGTGTAGTTTAGCGCTATTCCTACTGCCTCTTGAAATCACATAGCTGCAGAGACAAGGTTCTGTCATCTAAACCACACACTTTTGGTTGGTTGTTACAGGAGACATCGTGTTACTTGGGGCCAGTTATAATTGCTTTCACTACAGTCATCTTGTGTGAAGGAAGGACAGTGGTAGACCTAACTCAGTCAGACAATGGTAATATCTTATATTCTTGTAAAAAGGAATATAGGAAAAAGTCACAGCTATCTTGTGGAAAGGACACAAATGTTGCATGTGGCGTTCCACAAAGCTAGAGAAGTATCAAGCTAACTTTATGCCACTTGATCTAAACTTATGAAGGTGTAAATTATTGTTTTTAAAGGTTAATGCTAGCATCTGAGAAAAGCGATGAAAACTTTAAGTTTTTAAAATTATATGTTATTCCTCTCAATATTCTGATCACAGAAACATTATATGGAACTTGGTTTTTCGATTTAAACTACCAAGAAGAACTGGACACTAGTATAAGGCCCAAAGTGTTTAGACTGTCATTGGTTAGATTACCGGAGATTCCTGCAGTGAGTTCCAATCTCCTTCCTGCAGTTAATACATACAGTGAGATGAAAGACCTAGAGACAAAATAGGGAGCAGCAGGGGTCTGGAATGACCAGTAGTTTATGGGAAACAAAAGGCCAGGAGGCATCTAGGACCTTGTTATTTATTCATTGAGGAAAATTGTGAGGGGATTGTGGCTGGTTGTGTTAGACAAACGGTGAGGCTGGAAACAAAATGGGCAACATATTCTTGCAAAAGCGACAAGCACAGCCAGATTTAGGTTATGATTACTCAGTAAATTGCTTTGCAGCCATTTTGGGAAAGGAATTTTCCTCTGGAGTCATGCTGGCCTCCAATTTCAGCCCCGTGGTTTCACTGCTTGTTTATCTGAACTCGACCATAACCATGGATGACAAACATTGCTAGTCCATCATGAGCAGCCTGCTTTCATGAAGGTATGTACGTAGCGTTGGGCAGATTCACTAATTATTCTTCAGATCATGTTTCAAATGATCTTGTCAGAAGCTTCAACATGTCTGATGATATTTTCTCATCTGAGAAATTCAGTATCACCTTTGAGTGTCATTGCACTGGTTAAAAATCTAGCTAAAGGGCCAGAGAACCACAGATGAGGAGAGTGGCTTTCCATAAAAATGGATACCAAAACGTGTGGCTCATCTGGGATACATATTTAGACACTAACAAACCTGCTTAGACTATTTTGTTGGTGTATAGAGATTTAAAGAAGAAAGTTAAATAAAGCCACCTTAGAGAGGACAATGAAATACTTTGATGACAAAGATAGGTTTTGGAAGGAATTTCTTCATAACTAATTCTTTAGATAGAGAAGTAAATAATGATTATTGAAACCAATGAAATTCCTATATATTGTTAGTTTCACTGGATAGAATATTATGTGCTGCATTTTGTCAATGTGCTTATAAATTTAAATAAAAATGTCTTTTTAGAGAGACAAGTGATGTTTCATACTTAATATTCATAAACTGCATCTTAATTTACTATATTATTTTATCCAAGCACAGTGGATAAAATGTGGTAGATGTGAAATATTTGCCCCATAAAATACAAAAAAAGAATAAAGAGATGATCGTAAGTAATTATATATCAATTTTGAATTGCACCTATATTATAAATGAGATTCCAAGATACTGATTAGGTTATATGTTTTGTCTTTTAAAGTAGTATTCATTTTATGAAATACAGTTTTAGCTCATAAAAAAGGAAAAGGTAAATATTTGAAGGAGTTATTTATAAAATATTTTATGAATCAGCAAATAACATATAATATAAATGAATAGGTTGCCACTCCTAAGAATTGGCCCTCATTATCCTGTTGCTTATTTACGTAGGGGGATAGTACATCACATTATTTTTTAATGTTTATTGAAACATAATGATAATCTTAAATTAAATGACTATAAACTAGAATTTGTGCAAGCATTCAAAATAATATTAAAAAATAAGAAAGGCAATTGGTATGTTATGAGAATGCTAAGAAGTCAGTATTTTCTGAATCTGAAAACAAACAAACAAGCATAGAATGATGCCTATGTGAAATGAACAATCATAAACTAACATCGATATCTGCTGAATTTCTGTATCTGTGTATGTGTGTATGACACACATAGAGAGAGATACAGAGACAGAAAGACAGAGAATACACGTATGTTCATTTTTAAATGAAAATTTCAAGGATTTGATAAAAGTTGCCTTTTCTTTGTTATTGTTTGATTTTATGAATATTCAGTCTCATTACAAAAGCACAATTTTTATGTTTGAATAAAGTAATTTAAGTATCTATACATAGTTAATTCTATCATTGCAAGTATTTATCCCATAAAAATAAATGGTAATTTACAAATGTGATTGTGTGACTCTTTTACATTTTCAATGGTTTCACAAGATTTGTAGTGTTTTAACAACGTAAAGATTAATAGATTTCACCAATGATGAAATACACTACTTCAAAATTTTTTAAGTGAATGGATTCTGTCATGAAAAAATAATCTATAAAAGTAAGTCTATTGAGGCTTTCTATTTATTCATGTATCAGTATTTCTAAGATATCAAGTAACTTTTTTGTTTCTCTACGCCACTAAATGTTTTCTTATATAGTTGCTCATAAATTTGAATAACCATTCAAAAGTATTTCTCTACAGACTCCAATTTAATTGTATGCCATATGCAGACAATTTTTATCTTCCAAAAGTTTATGTGTTTCTATTTTAATATTTATATCTTTGATATATTCTGATTTCAGTTTAGTGCATGTGAGACGTGAGTCTTATCTATGTCCAATCTTCAGCGCATGGAGAGCCAGGTTTCCCAGCACCACTTTTACAGAGGTGATCTTTCTCCATTGAAGACATTGGACTCCTTTGCCAAACATAATGTACCTAAGTGTGTTTGGAGTTGTTCTGTGTTGGGTTTTTTTTGTCAATATAGTGCTGTTTTTATCATTGCTGCTTCATAGTACAACTTCAGATCAGAGATTGTAATGTCCTCTGCATTGCTCCTGTTGCTCTGAATATTTTTGCTATTTTAGATCTCTTTTACTTCCATATGAATTTAGGGTAGCTTTTTCTAGCTTTGTGGGGAATGCTATTGTTATTTTCAGTGTGATTGCATTAAATCTATGTAACAGTTTTGAAAATATGGCCATTTTCCCTACTGGTGAAAATCAGTCTGCCTAAGAACAGAGCATATTGTTCCATTTTCTGATCTCCCCTTTGCTTTCCTTTTTCATAGTACTGTTCTTTTTGGTATAGCAATATTTCACTTCATTTGTTAGATTGATTCCTATAAGGTGTTGTTTGTCTAATTTGCCTCTTGGTGAATTTATTTGTGTGCAGGAATGCTATCGAGTTTTGAGTGTATCTTGCTACAATTTGAATTTGGTTATGAAATCTAAGTCTATTGGTGTATTTTTTGAGGTCTTCAGTATAGAGTATCTTGTAACCAGCAAGTAATAATTTAAGTTCTTCTTTTTCTATCCATATTCGTTTTATTTCTTTTCTTGCATAATTGATCTGTGTAATGTTTCTAGAGCTATGTTGACAGGAGTGATGATAGTGGGCACCCGTGCCTTATTCTTGCCATCAAAATGAAAGCTTTCATTTTTGGTCAATTTAGTATGATGTTGACTGTTTTTTGGTCATATATGACTTGTCAAACTGATATAAAGACCTTCTATTCTGAATTTCTTTAGCATTTTTACCCTAAATGAATATTGGACTTTTAAAAATGCTTTTTCTGTACCTATTAATATAATCATGTGATTTTTGCTCTTCTTTTTGTTTATTTAGTCTGGTTACCTTAACTGATTTGTGTATGTTTAATCATTCCTGCATCCCTGGAATGAATTCTACTTGGAAATGGTGCATAATTCTTTTTATTATATGATGCACTCTACTTACCAGTATCTTATTTGGATTCTTGATTTTATGTTTATTAAAAATATAGGCCAGTGCTTTTATTTTTTCATCAGATTCTTCTCTAGTTTCCATATCAGTGTAATGCTTGCTTCCAGGAGTGACCTTGTGAGTATTTCTTCCCTTTCAATTTCATTAAATATTTTGAAGGGTCATATTAGATCTTCTCTAAATTTTGTGTAGTTTTTGTGATTTCTTTTGGTATTGACTTTCAGTTTCTTTGCACTATGATCTGATAGTATGCAGGGAATAATTTCAATTCCTTTGCATTTACTTAAGCATGTCGTGGGCTAGTATGTGTTCTATTTTACAGAAAATCTCATGTGCTGATGAGAAAAATGTATTTTCTCGGTTAATGTGTATATTTGTAACAATGGAATGTTGAAGTTTCCTTCTGCAATTGTGTTAGTGCTACTCTGATTATTCATATCCATTAATATTTGTTAGATATATTTCACTGTGACTTTACTTAGTGCAAATGTATTTGTGATTGTTAACTATTCCTCTTGGATTGTTCCTTAACTAAGTAGTGACCTTTTTATCTCTTCTGACTGGCCTTGGCTTTAAGTTCACTTTGTCTGTAATTAGAATAGTTACTCCTGCTTTTCTTCTGAGTTCCTTCTGCATGAAGTATTGTCATCTATCCTTTAACTTACAGTCTATGAACTTCCTTTTGAGTTACATGCATTTCTTGCATATAACAAATGGGATCTTATTTCTTGATATATTCTGCCATTCTGTTTCTTTGATTGGTGAATTCAAACCATTGACACTGATGATTATAACTGATAAGCTCTTACTTATTCTCATCTTTACATTATTTTCCTTTTATTTGTTCTCTTTCTTTCCCTTGTATTTAATTGATTGTTTTGCCTGGTGGATTTATTTTCTTGAAATTATTGGAATTATTGTCTTCTTTGTCTTTTTATAGAACATCCTTTAGAACTATTTGGATTACTGATTTGGTAATCACAAATTTCTTTTTTTTTTTAAATCATAGAAGTATCTTATTTCTCCATCAAATTTGAAAGACCATTTTGCAGCATTTATCCATCTACATTGGAGGTTATTTAATGGGTTGAAACTCTTCATTCCAACGTCTTCTGGACTGTAGGATTTTTGATAAAATTCTGCTCTGATTCTGATGGATTTTTTCATTATAGGTGATTTTTTTTCACTCACGGCTTTTTATATTCTATTCTTCTGTTGGTTTTCTGGAATCTTGACTATTATATGCCTTGGTGCACTTTTATTCTGATCATGGCTATCTGGATTTTTATATAACTCACTAGCATGTTAGTTGAATTCTTTTTTCTGCTTGGAAGGTTTTCTGCTAATACTTCTGTAAATAGGTATTTTATGCCCTTTGTGCTATCTTCTGATTTTTGAATTGATTCTAATTAATCTTGTGTTGTCTTCTTTGCAACATTCATCAGCTGTTGGATTGGTCATGGTCCTTTGTTATTTCATGTTACTTTGTTATTTTAAAGGAAACTTTCAGGTTATATCACCAACCATGACCCTCTCTTTTATATATAATATTCTCTCCTTCTATTTGTTGGCTCTACTGTGTATACTTTCAATAGAATTTTTAATCTCCTGAATTTATGTTTAATTATGTTTTATGGAACCTATTTCTTTTCTAGTTTGGACATTCATGGTTTCCACTTTCCTAAGGTCTTCTATCTTTTTTTTATAGGTTTCTACTCTAAATTCATGAACTGTTTCCATCATTATGCTCCTGACCTATTTAATTATCTGTGAATTATTTCTGTTTTGAGTTTCTCAAGAATGTTATTCATTTGCTTTCTTGTGCCACAACCATTTCAGAAAATTCACCTAGGTGGCTTTAAATGTCTTCCCCCTCACTATCCCTTGGATTTGTGTTGATGAAATTGGGGTTTGGGATGCATCTTCCTTGTTTTCTCATTTTATTTTGTTGCTGTTGGGTTTTTTTTTTTTCTTCCTTAAGACTTGTAAATTGCTTATGGTAGATAGCTTTTTTTCAAGTATGGAAATTTCTTTAGTGACTACTTTTCAGAAATGTTTTCTAAGGATACCTGGCTAGAGAATCTTATCTTTCTGTTTATTACAGATGAAAGTTTGCAACCTGTTTGACCTAATATCTGTTCTTTGGTAAGAGATTGTAGAACTGCTTATGCCCCACAGACAATCTAGGTATTGGGATAAAAGAAAGATCACGGACCACAAAAAATCTGTTAACTTGGCTAAAGTAGTACAATCAGTGAAAATAATAGCATTAAACACAAATAAGAAACCATAAAAACTAATATTTTGCCTTTGTTATCCATAGGTATAAGATTTATAGTTTTATAGCAAAATCTAAGACAATTAAAGTTTACACACAGTGAAGATCCACCTAATAGAACAATTTTATCTGCTTTTCTCATCGAGTATTATTCAGTCATAGTAACAGAAAGTTAACCACATATAGATTTATAAGGGTAATTGTATGAGCATCAAGGGATAAAGGAAAAAGAAAAAGGAAATAGATCAAAAATAAAGCAATGGCAGTTGTGAAAAATGTGGGAATGCAGCCACTCCCTTCTCTGATCAATTGTCCCTGGTGTGTGTTGGAAAAATGCTCCTGATTTGTATCCTCCTTTGTGTTTGTAGAAGGGATGATGAGATAAAGGGCACATATGCCCCAAGTCGGTTCTGTCAGGCTGGAAGCTGCCTTGCTGCTCCAGCTTTTTGGAGCATTCTCACAATGAGTGCTCACATATTAGCCAAGGGTGGATGCCCTGTGAGCCAGCCCTGCCAGACTACTTCTTGTCATTTAAACTAATATTTATTTATTTTGTTCTACATGTCTCTCCTTGCAGATGCATATATTTGTAACACAGTACATGTCTCTCCCCTTCTTCCAGTTACCTGGCATTTTAGTTGATTTTCTTTCAGTCTTTTAAATGTGACTCCACTGCTAAGCAAGGTTGGATTTCTACAATGCTGTTTTCATCACTGTAACTTTGTGCTATAACTTGAAATTCAGGGTTGTGATATCTCCTGATTGGTTCATTTTGCCCAGGATTCTTTTTGCTATTTGGGGTATCTTCTGATTCCATATGAACTTTGAAATCATTTTTCTCCAGCACACTTCCTGGCCTCCAAGGCTTTCTTCAGAAATCTGGCTGGGAGCCTACCTGGTCCCACAACTCTTGCATTCAGTGTTTAGATAAAACCATTACCACATAGATGACAGGGAGATCTGTTGCTATTTGGACCAGGAGCCAAACTTCCTTCCATCTTTTCTGTAGATGTCAGGTGCCTAGTTCCTTGAGCACACTGACCTCAACCCAGAGGAACAAATTCTCTAGGATACTACTATTCTACAACATGGTTCTCTGGAGGCTGTCTTTCCAATACAAAGTCTTTCATTTTGAAACTCTGAAGCTGAAAGGCTGGAGTCTTTCTTGTTCTTGCAATTTCCTCAGGCCATCGTTTCTATTTCTGTGTTCTGAAATACTGGGCTTTTTTTCTTTTTAGTGTTCTTTTTACAGTCACCAATCCCTCTGTTCATCCTTTCAGGATGTAACTTTAGTGGAATTTCCATTTTGACCAAACTCTCAACATTTTAAATCATTCTGATGGACTCTTTGCTCTTGATTCTCAGCAGAAATAACACTAAAAGCCCCCAACAATAGCCAAGCCACTGCCTCAATGTTAGACTACCTTGAAATTTTTCTACAAGTTTAATAAGCCTGCTGCCCTTAATTTCAGTCTCAGGCGAGGTCTCTGGACATGAGCAAATTGCAAATGAACTTTCTTCCAAGCCATACTGTACACAGTGTCAATTCCAACAGTTTTCCCAGCAGAAAACTTTACTATCTTCATCTAGGTTTTCCAATCTGACCAGAATCTTCCATTAAGTATATCCTAAGGTATTCTAGCTTACACTTTCTTTTAGCATCTCCAAATTTTCCTGTCTCTTCCCCTTCGCGAAAGCCAACTCCGAAGGCTCTTAAGTACATGGTGAAATACAGTCATAGAAATGATCCCATTCCTGATACCAAATTCTGTCTTAGTTACTTTTCTCATTACTAAGAGAAAATACTCGACCCCCAAGTTAAAAAAAGGAAAGTCTCTTTAGCTCACAGTTTTTAGAGGTTTCAGTGCACAGTTGGTTTACTCCAAGGCAGGGAGGCATGGCAGACAGGCATCACAGAGAGAAAGCAATTCATTGTGGGCAGAAGATAGCAAAGCAGCAAGAGAACTAAGCAGCTTCTTTCTGCCCTTTTTATATGCTGTCTAGGCTACAAGAATTAGACTGCTGCCAAACCCATCAGTAGCCTGATTTAGTATTCACACACCCTTATCCTAGCACCCTTAATCCTATAATTGCATGGTGAATAAGTTACACACTCTAGATACAGCCACATTTGAAAAAGCCACATCTGTGACTGCATGACACTTTGCGTAGACATCTAAATACAAGCCTTAGCAGAATCTTTTTTGCTGTTGCTGTTGTTCTTAGAATATTTGATTTACTCATATTTGTTCATTCATAATTTTATTTCCTGTGATTTTGTAGTTCTGGACAGAAACAACTTTGTATATGACTTCAAGATTTTCTCCTATGTCATCTTACTGCAGTTTAAATATTGCTGGATTGGTATCTACTCTTTTATTCATTTTAATTTTACTTTAGTGCAAGTTAAGGTATAAGAATATGGTTTCAGTTTTCACCATACAGCTCTTCATTTTTCCAAGAGACATTTGTTCAGAGTCTGTCTTTTCTCCAATCCATGTTTTGGGCCTTTTTTAGAAAATATGATGGTTATAGGTTTTGGTGGTTGATTCTGTGTCGCATATTATATTTCAGCGTTCTACAGTTTTTTAATACCAACATCATGTCTTCTTTGCTACTTTTTAAAAGATGAGCTGGAAGTACAACACTGCTCTCTTTCCTCCAGATTGCTTTGACTTCCCTGGATCCTTTTTCATTTCAGATGAAATTCAGCACTTGTTTTTCTAGATCTGTAGAGAATATTTTTGGTATTTTAATAAGAATTTCACTTGTGTAATATATTTCTTTTGGTAATATGATTGTTTGTGTTAATTCTGTCACTCTAAAATCAAAGGATTTCTTTCCATTTTTAACAGTTATCTTCAATTTCATTTTTCAGATTTGTAATTTTTCGTTACAGAAGTCTCTTTACCTTCAGGGTTAGGTTGAATCTTAGAAATTTTAATTTTTTAAGCTACTGAGAATACAACTTTTCCTCTTTTATTTCTATGTGGTTCACTATTTGTGTACAAAAGTGCAATTGGTTTTTGAGTATCCTGGCATTTTGGTCAACTTGTTTGACATATATAAAAACTATTTTGGATTTTTTTGTGTCTTCTATTAAAAAAATAGTATTGCTGGCCTAACAGGAATAATTTGACTTCTTTCCTATTGACATCATTATTTTTTTACTTACCTTGACTGGTTGCACTTCCTAACGTTTTGAGAAGTTTTCATATGGCAAAGGAAACAATAAACAGTGGGACGAGATACCCCAATGAATGGGAGAAAATATTTGCTAGTTACTCTTCTGATAGAAGATTGATATGTAATATATAAAATGAATTTTAAAAACTTACCCCCCTAAAACAAGGATACCAATAAAAGTTGGGAGAATTGCCTGAATAGACACTTCTCAAAGTTCAAGTGGCCACAACATGTACTTGAAAGCAAAACTTTCAATATTTCTACTTTCAAAAAAACGCAGATTAAAGCTTCAGAGGCTATCTCACCCCACTCTGATGGCATCACTGAGAAACCAAATAATAAATACTTGTGAGGCTACTGGGAAAACACAACCTCCTATGCTACTGGTGGGATGATAACAATTGTAACCACCGTGGTGCTTAGTATGGAGATTCTCCAAAAGACTGAACTGATAAATTTCATTTAATCCAACTATATCACACTTGGGTATAGTTTTGAGAAACCTAAGTTCTGTAGTGATATGTGCATACCCATGCTTATAGAAGCACAATTTATAATGGCTAATGTGTGGGAAAAGCCTAGATGGCTCTTGATAGATGAACCAATAAAATAAGAATGTGTTTTGAGAACTCAATGGAAAACTAGTCAGCCATAAAATATGAATGGTGTCACTTGCAAGAAAATGCAAGAAAATGAACAGATCTAGAAACCATTATGTTCTGTGAAACAGATTCAGAAAGTTAGTGATATTTGTCTTATGAGAAATCTAAGAAATACATAAGTTAATAAATAAAAACTGTAGATAAAAGAAAGGGTGCAAGAAACCAGAAAACAGACTTCTGTGAATGGAGATGGGGATGGGTGGGAGAAGGAAGGAACAAAGGAAAGAAATGGGGTTCAAATTGACTATGATATGCTAAATAAACATGTCAACTATCTAAAACAATATCCAACATAATATAATATTGATGCACCAATAAAATGAAACAAAAAGTTATACTTACTGATTTTTGATGCACATTTTTCAAAAGAAATTTAAATTTCTTATTGAATTGTCAATAATTTTTAAACTATATTTGAAACATTCCTCTCAGGATCATCACTTACTTCCATTTTATGACTTTGCTGTTTCATGTTATTTGTTGCCACTTTTTAAATTTTAAAATTATTTGTGTTTTGTTTTAAAACTGATAATAATGGATAGTAGGCCATTACATAGGAAGAAAAAGTATAAGATCTGTGTGGGGAGAATAATATATTAAAAAGGAAAAGAAATTAAGATTTTACCTGATGAACTACATATGTTAAAGTGAAAAAAATCATGATACATAGTATATTAGAGAATTTAAGCTGTTATCAATCTAAAACAACTAGGACTGTAGAGACACATTACTTATAGAAAACATCTTGAGAGATATTAGGTACAAATTCACTTCAGTTAGTATTTGCAAAAACAAGATGAAATGAAGCCAAATGAAGCCAGATTTTAGCTATAGGTAATTATTAGTAATAGAATTAGATCTTCAAAATAAGGAAGTACAAATAAAACAGATTTTTAGATAACAGAGAATACGTATATTCATAGTTAGAAATTAGAACATGAGCATGAAGTTGGAATAGTAATTAAAACTCAGATTTCTTTGATAATTAGATTTTTCTTCACAGAAACAATCCTTGAATATTATAGGTCATTTTTTCATATTTCTGAATGTTCTGTAAGTATCGTAATATGTCATCTAAAATTTGTACTTTCCTTCTTTATAACAACACTGTTCTTATACAATTCAGTCATATATTGTCAGTATGTATAAACTGACCATTCCATTTGACTTTTTAAAAATTATATTGATATTGCTTACATTAACTAGAATTTGTTTATTGTGTTTATGGATATGGAAGTTTTACATATATTCTACTTTAGTAAATTCAGTCACTTTTCTAAAGTAGATACACAAATTTACACTTATGTCAGCAGTGTGTGAGAGCTTTAATTGGTCTACCTCCTCACCAATGCTTGGTCTTATTAGTCCTTTAAATTTTAACTATCTATGTAGTGAAAGTTCAGCAGTTTTGGACAGTTTCCAGATGGCTAAGGACATTGCAAAGATTTTAATATCTTTCACATTTAGCAATTTGCTTATCAGGCACTGTTGTCACTTTCAGATTGACTTGTCTCTCTTCTTAATTTTGAATTAGTTTTTACACTAAAGTAAACCTGTTATCAAATCTGCCTAACATGAGCATATTCTTTTGTGTGTACATTGTGTAATATAATTTAGCTTCCTTTACTAATGTAGCAAAACTTAGCTGTAATCCAAACCTTGGTCATCAAATCACCAAAAATGTTATAGTCACATAGATGAACAGGTGTATTTATTTTGATAAATACAGATATAAACTACCAGAGATTTCAAACTTGAGAAAATACTTTTGATTGAAAAATACTGCCCAATATGTCAAAGAAAGTAGCAAAGTAGAGAGGTAAAGCAATGACACATTCTCAAGTAAAGTAATAATCTAATTTTATTTTTGTTTTCATTTTTTGTACAAGGAATCGAATTCAGGAGGACCTTATGCTTGCCAAATAAGTGCTGTGTTGCTGAGCTATATTCCTGACCAAAGAATGTGAATCAAAATGTAAAATAACCAGGCATGGTGGCGAACTCCTGTAATCCCAGTACTGGGGAGGTTGAGGAAGGAGGATCGTTACAAGTTCAAGACCAGCCTGGGCTACAAAACAAGCCCAAGGCCAGCTTGAACAATGTAGAGAGCACCTGTCTCAAAAAGACAAAATAATAATAATAATAATAATAATAAACAAAATAGAATAAAATGAAAAATAAAAACAAGTAAAATAATTCCAATATCATAGGATAATTGTTAGTATCACTCATTGCACGAGGGCAGTGCTTTAGAGTATTTGGAAAAATGCATTTAAAGAGCAATTAGATTTACTTCTAACAGGTTATCAGTAATTGGAAAGACATTAATTTAAATAATTAGACAAATTAATCAAAGTTTTGTGATCAGAAATAAAGTTCAAAATGGAGCACTACATTACTGCTTAAGAAGTTTATTGGAAAGGAAGAGAGTTACAAGAAAAGAGACACTGTTGCTATATTAACTTGTCATTTAACTAGGGACATTTATAAATTAGAATATTTTTCTACTGTGAAATGTTTTTGTATTTTTTTATTGATTTTTTTTCAAGTTTCTTCTTTTTGGTTCAATAGTATATAAATTGTTTTTTGCATGCTTAGGAATACTGGGGAATATATAATATATTTCAAGGGCAGAAAATTATATTTATATTTAATGTTGTTAAATCAATACTACTTTGCATATTATTCACTTGCATAATAAATATCTGAGTGATGTTTTCTAATATTCCTTGTTTAGAAAATATGCATGCAATTCCTTTGATCCTCTTCTTACTCAAACCCTTATATTGTTCTCAGTGATTTAGGAATAAGAAGTTCCAATACCCTATAAACTGTGTTAGGATTTTAGGTTTTCTTGCCTGTCAGCTATCTTTCCTTACACCTCCCCTCTCCTCCTTGTCCAGCCTCCCCTTTGCTTCTTAAGGAAAGCTACTTGTTTTCATAGTGGCCTTAAATTTCTTGGAATATTCCTTTTCCTGAATATCTTTGCTTGCTTAAATTAGAGTTGTTGTTTTCCATCATGATTACCTGATAATCTCCTCAGTTTCTAGGATCACTACTGAAATCTTTATGTAAAACTATGCTATGAGAATTAAAATCAAGACTATGTGTTTGTGTTTATAAGAAAAAAAGAAATTTAAAACAGTCATAGTGACAGGGTGTTTTGGACAAAAGGTGACTTAAGAATTCACTTTTATATAAAACCTTCTATTATATCTACAAAAAATACTGTAGATGACTTTTGGAGTGGTAATGGTGATGCGGAGAAGGGAATAAGAGAAGATGAAAGATTGATTAATGGGAAAAGACAATTGGGAATATAATTAACTAGAAATAGAATTTAAAATTTTCTCTGCTTAAACTAACATAATGACTCTTCAAGAAGAACTGAGAGAATTGTGCCTTTACTCCATTGCATTACATGTCTTACCTGTAGTGAACATTATTTTAAGGAATATTTCTTTCCCCTAATGTTTCCACTTACTTCTCTTTGGGATTTCTTGTTCCAGTTTCATATTTCAAATGTATTCACTAACCTCTTTTAGTGGACTTACCATGCTTGCTACTCTTGCAGTTCATATTTTGCAAGGTCTAACGGTTAGAAGGAGGACTTTATCACCTCGGGAAACAAGGAGATAGGACTAAGTAATTATTATAGTAAAAAGTCACCATCGTCACATCACAGCAAATCACTTTTCTTTCCTATCAATTCATTAAACCAGCATGGCAGGAAGCACTTGAGACTGCCATCTCATTCTGGGAGTTCTGGGAAAGGAGGAGAAACATTCAATGCTTATTAGTTCTTACTTTGTTTGCAACTCTGCACCCACTTACATTTTTAAACTATCCTGATTTTGCTATTCTGAACATCAGTTTGAGTGATACTGGTCATACCACAATACTTGAAATAAGGGAATAAGTAACACCTTTTTCCAAAGGAAAGAATATATGGCACAAGAAAATTTAAACCATGCTTTTAATGAGCCCTCTCCAAAGTCTTGCCTGCAACATTTTTGAGGGTTACAACGTTTTTTTAGAGGTTTCCTTTGATCTTTGGAGAAGCTGAAATCTCTAGATTGTCATCAATCTGAATTTAAAAAAAAAACTATTGATAATTCTCAAAAATTTTTTTCTCTCAATTTTGGACATTTAATGTATATTTAGCAACATCTAGGGCCTAACATAAGCAATTTGAATAATTTTCAAAAATTAAAAAATAGAGTAGAATAGATGTGTGTCAGCAAGAGGTATGCGTAGGCATTTGTTTAAAGAAATGTTTCTTTCCTCTATTGTTTAGGTTTTTTTTCTACTGTCAACTTTTTTATTTCTAGTTGATTTTTTCAAGTTTTTATTTTGGGTTTCATAATCTGTACAAGTATTTTTAAATGCTTTTGGGATGCTGGGAAACAGTTATGTATTGGAAAAGTGACAAATTTTGAAGCCTAAAATATGGTACAAAACTGGATTTTAAATGTAGAAGCAATATGGGTACAACTTTGCCACAGAATCAAACGAAAGATTTTGGGTGTATATTGTCTACTTAACTGTGTGAGATATTGAGCAATTTATATTAGGTATCTTATTCAAAATGCTCTGTAATTATTTTAACATAAGAGCTTAATAATAAAAATAGCAGGTTTTATTGGATAAATGCTTGAAGGACAATGTTGTGCTGTCTTCTCTGCAAAATGGGATGGCACTCAGGTGGAGGTCTCCAGATCACATTGCTAAATCTCACCTGCTTTAGAGAAACCTGCAGCCCAGGGCTCGCTCTTTCACGTCATCTGACCATCACAGTCTCAAAGTATGTTAATTTCTATGAAAGGTTCATTTGGATTTCTTTTAGCTATTTTAAGTGTATTTTTTACACAAAAAGTACAATCAGAACCTTTTAAACTCCTATTTTCCTACGTCTTAGGAAAAGATAAGCCAGTGAAAATACTCTTTCTTTTTAAATGGAGAAACCACATAAGCCACCGGGGACGTGACTGACTCTAGTCAAGTGATCCTCCAAGTTTAACATGCGTCAGAATCACCTAACGGGCTTGTTAGGAGATGGATTACTGGGCATCACCATCAAAAGTTTCCAATATAGTAACAGACTGAGGTTATATTTAAAAATGTGCCTTTCACACAATCTCCCGGTGATATTAATGTGTTCTCTGGTCAAACGGTGGGATTGTTACAGTATCTACTTAGTAATTCCAATTATGAATTGTGATTTTACCCCTACTATAAGTCCCTGAAAATAAAGGACTGAAAATGTTAGAGATGGCAGTCAGGCAGCATTCAAATATTGTTCTAATAATGATGTTTATTGAAATAGAATTATTGCCAACCACATAAATTTAGAGGTAGTACTTCTTGGCTTTGAGATGATTTAATCTACTAATCAGAGATTTAATAGTATGTGTACCATCAGCCTGTTTCCTTATTTTCCTTATTTATTGACTTCAGAAACAAATAGTTATCACTTATGCTTCTATGCTTAGGAGCTGAATATTGAAATCCTACTTTTTTAAAGGTAAATTCAATGACCTCAGAAATTCCTGTTTGATTTTTCCTGGTACCATAGTAGGCCTTGCATGTGTTAAGTCATTTAAATATGTTTTCATGGCATAAGGAACTTTACAGTATAAAAGTATTTCACCCTTTCATTATTTTAGATTTATTTACTGTTTCAAAAATAATTTTTTAAAGGCTACCATTAGAAATTCTTCACTCCAAAGAGAAAAAAAATTGTATTTTTAGAATTTTGCCAGATAAAGTATTACAAATCAAATCTTTGAACTGAAGAACTATATTTTAACAAGATTTAAAAAAAAACTGTATCTGCTCAGGTGAATCAAGGTAAGTTATCTGTAATCAGTTTTTTTCTTTCCATGTAAAATCATTGTCTAGTCATTTCTCAGTCTTTTAACGGTGAAGGTGACTTGGAGAGAGAAATGTTATCACTGATATTCTTAGCATATGGACCTCATACTTCTAAAATCAATTCAGAGATGACTTAGGAATCATAAAGACATTAATACCTGAAGACTACAGAATATAAATGATTTTATTGCTCATACTTCATAAATATTACCCATGAAGAAACTACTTTTACAACTTCTTCTAAGTTTAATGATTAAATTAGAATATTATGTACATTAACTTGTTTGATGTTTTCAAGGAAAATTTCATGCTTCTATTCTGCATGTGTTATATGTATTAAACTGATCAGGGAGCATAGCAAAATATTAGACTGGATGACTTAAATGACACACATTTACTTTTTCTCAGTTCCGTAGGGTAACCACCCAAGACAAAAGTGCTGTTAGGGTGTGACTCCAGGAAGAAATAACAACTTATTCTGACTTGCCAAGTGTCACCTTCTAGATTGTGTCTTGGCATGGCTTTTCCTATGAAAAGAGAGAGAGAGTGATCTTTTCCTCTTAAAGGTCACTGGTCTTGCTGGGTTAGGCACCTACTCTTGAAACTTTTTTTATCTATTTAAAGCAGGAGCATCCAAATCCCGGCCATGGGCCACTAGAGGTCTGTGGCATGTTAAGAACTAGACAGTGCAACAGAAAATGAGCAATGGGTACACAAGAGAAATTTTGTGTTTGTAGCTGATTCCTTTCTTGGCATTACCACCAGATCTCTGTCTGCTGGCAGATCATCAGGAATTCTGTACTTCTTATGAGAATGTAATGGCTGATTCGCTGAGGCAGTTTTGGTGGGGCTGAGAAATGTATTTAGTATATATTCTACGCATATATTCGTTTCAAAAAAAAAGGCAAACTAAAACAAAAAAAATCCCTATCTGCAGAAAACTTTCCATCTGGTGCCTATGGAGGTGCACCCCTGCTAGCCATGTGGGTTCCAGAGTTGCCAAGCTCTGCCAGGCCAGACCCTGGCGCCATAGTTCAAGGGTGAGTCCTGGCTAGCTGCACAGGCTACCAGAGGTTCTTAACTCCACCCAGTCAGGTTCAAGGCCCCAGTGTCATGCTCTGGGGATGTGCCCCAGCTGGCCACGTGGGTCCCTGAGGATCCCAGATCTGCTGAGCCCAGTGTCCCAGTCCAAGTCATCAGAGGAGCACCCAACCGGCCACACAGGTCACTGGAGGTACTGAGACTTGCCCATCCCAGAGCTCTGGAGCCATCCATCTGGGAGTGATTGGACTAGCCCACACAGGTCCCAGAGATCTTCAGTTCTGCCCATCATAGCGCAAGGCCACAGTGTCATCATTTAGAGGTGCACCCCAGATAGCTGCACAGGTACCAGAGGGTCTGAGCTCCACATAACCAGGTACAAGGCCCCAGCACCATATTCTGGGGGCATGTCCTTGCTAGCCATGAGGGTTCTGGAGGTTCCAAGCTCTGCTCATCTCAGAAGAAGGTCTTGGTGCCATCATTGGGGTATGCGCTCTGGGCCAGCTGAGCTGGTACCTGAGTTTCCAAGCTCTGCCAAGCCACGTGCAAAGCCCTAGTGCCACATTCTCGGGGGTGCATCTAAGCTGGCTGTGTGGGTCCTAGAGGTTCTGAACTATGCCCATCCCATCGCAAAGTTCCAGTGCCATCTTTTGCCAGTGGGCCCCAGATAATCATGCATGTACTGGATGATCCAAACTCTGCCCATCCAAGTGCAAGTCCCTGGCACCTACTCTGGGGCTGTACAATTCCAGGGATATGTCTGGCCACCCACACAAGTTCCAGGTGGTACCAAGACCTGCCCAGAGCAGCTCCCAAGAGCTGTCCATCTGGGAGATACCAGACTAGCAACATGGGTCATGCAGATCTCAAATTCTGCCCATCCCCGTGCAAGACCCCAGCATCTTAGTTCTGGGGTGCACTACAGCTAGTCCACGGGGCTTGGAGTTTCCAAACTCTACCTAGTCATGCACAAGACCCTGCTTGCATACTCGGGTGTGTGCCTGTGCCAGTCACTGGATCCTGAAGGACCTGAGCTCACCTAGCCAAGAGTCCCAGGACAATCCACTTGGAGGATGTCTGATCAGCCACATATCCCAGAGTAAAAGGATAAAACAAAAGAGTAAGAAGCAGTGTCAGACCTCCAGCCCACCAAGAACAGACCCAGGAGACACTGAAATGGAAGACATTAGAAATTGCACAGCTGAACTATCTGAAAAGATAGCGACTGAAGCAAAGAAACAACTTCATGAGGCTGTAGGGAAATCAGATCACAAGTAATCTCCCAGGCAAGAAAAGAAATGATAAGCATTTTGAAAGAAATATTCTCTGTATCTAAAGAAGACATAGATTAAAAAAAATAGAGGAACATAAGATAATGATGAAAACCTGAAATGAACAATATAAAAAAAGTATTAGAATGTATAAAAGAGATATTCAGGAAATTAAATATTCTACTGAAGCCTGGCCAAACCTCTTGAATGAAGGTGAAGCTAGACTCTAAGACCTAAAAGTCAGTGGAAGCTAATGATCATGAAAGGAAAGATAGCTTAAAAACAACAAGAAACCACAAAACAACAATTCAGTAGCTGAAAGATGACACAAAAGAAACAATATAATCTGATATGTGTCAACAAAACAGCATGTCAACACAAATGGCATAAGAAGACTCTTTACAGAAATAACACAAGAAAATTTTCCAAGCATGGGAAAAGATTAGTGAGGCGTATAGAACTCCAATCAGCCATAATAAAAATGAATCTTCATCCAGACATATAATAAATGGGATTGCACAAATTCAGCACAAGAGCAGAATACTGAAAGTTGTCAGAGAAAAAAGATCACCTATGAAGGAAAACTTATCGGAATCATAGCAGTCACAAACCATAAAAATCAAGAAGAGCTTGGAGTGAAGTGTTTCAAGTCCTGAAAGAAAACAACTTCCAACTGGATTGATCTACCCTGAAAATCTTTCAAAATTGGTGGAGAAATAAGATACTTCCATAACAAATAACAACTGAAGAAATTCATGACCACAAAACCTGCACTACAAAGAGTACTGAAAGATACTCTAGAAAGAGATAAAGATGACTATAATTCCCAGAATATCAGCAGAAAAAAATTACCAAGCAAGGCAAGCACTTCAACCAAAAAAAATGTACAGAACCAATGGCAGAAAGATGACAAAGATAAGTCATTACATACATTATAACCATCAGTATAAATGGCCTCAACTCAGTAATCGAAAGAAATAGGTCGGCAGAGTAGATTATAAAACAAAATCCAACAATAATGTTGTGTACCAGAAATGCATTTAAGTCAAAAGGAAATTCATAGACTAAAAGTCAAAAGGATGGAAAACAATATTCCATGTGACAGGAACCCAGAAAAAAGCAGGGCTAGCTATTCTGTTTGTAGACAATGTGAACTTCAAGCCAAGAATGATCAAAAGAGATAAAGAAGGTCAGTAAACACTTGTTAGGAGAAAACTTAAAGTTTAAAAGATTATAATCATAAATATATATGCACCAAATATGGGAGCAACCAACTATGTAAGGCAAATCTTAATAGACGTGAAAAATCAAATAAGCAATAATATAGTTATAACCCCCTATTGTCACAAAGAGACAGATCAATCAGACAAAAATCATCAAAGAAATAACAGAAATGAATCAAGCTTGTGAACAGCTTGACATAGTAAATACATACAGTGTTCCACCCAACAACAGTAGGATACACATTCTCGTCAGTTGCACATGGGTCATTCCCTTCAATAGAACATGTAGTAGCCCACAGAATGTGCATAAGTACATGTAAAGGAAATGAAATTATCCCACGCATATTATTTGGCTATAGCACAAAAAACTGGAAATTAATGACCTAAGAAGCCACACAAACTCTTGGAACACATGGGAATAAAATATCACTTTCCTAAGTAACCAATGAGTCACAGAAGAAATAAAAGAAGAAACTAAACAATATTTATAATTGAATGAAAATGCAAATACAACTTATAGGAACCTGTGGGATGCAATGAAAGCACTCCTCATGGGGAAATTTATAGCGCTAAATTCTCTCATCAGGAAAATGGAATTAGCATAAATAAACAACCTAATGCTATACCTCAAA
>PVJX010015758.1:0-41817 GCA_004027295.1 Dolichotis patagonum
GGCAAGAAGAAACGTGGCTTGGAGTTCCGCTGCCTCACATCCCCAAATACTACATCGGGGTGGTGTGAAGCTGACACGTAGCACAATAACCTATGCTATGGTTAAGCTGAATCAGGGTCCTTGTTAAAGGCTGCATATGGCATTTGGGGTTTCTTTCTGCACAATGCTTGGCAGGAGCTATTAAAGCTCACAGAAAGCAAAATATACCACACTTCTGGTTGCATGATTCTTAGCTATAGCATTGGGATCTCATTAGCAGATGCTCCTGTTCTTTCTCTGCCCCACCAATGCAGGTGGGCACAGTGCAGTGCAAAGACCCATGGGGCAAGAAACTCAGCAGGACTGAGGTGAGAACCATGACAAAGAAAACAGAGGACCAATGGGGATTGTAGTGGGTTATCTATTTTACTCTTCTGGCAGGAATACTATTAGAAAGATGTTTCGTGAGATCGAAATGATCAGTTTGTAGCTAATAAATCTGCAGCTTTGGCTTAATTTCAGTGTAACACAGTAAAAAGTTTATCTTTGGAGGCAAAGCTTAAACCAGGTGGAAAAAATGCTTGAGTCAGACTCAAGATGACTGGTGAGGCCCAAATCAGAATGCAAGTTACTGTACTTTCATGGCCCTGTGGCCTCAGCAGTGCATAGCCCAGAGTTCCAGAAGTTTGACAATTACCAGGGTTTCCACCCTTATAAAAATGATTACACAATTAGTATTAAATGTTTAAACCAAGCCTTAAACCTGGCAGAACCAGGATCAGAACCTAGGCCTGTATGACTCCATTAGAACCAGTATAAACATGAGGTTCCTAGTTCCCTTCAACATTGACACTAGAATTGTTATCAATATGGATTTCACTGATTGCCCAATGCTAAATGCCAATGTCTAAGATATCTAATTACCTGACCTGTTTAAAATAACAATGTAACCACAGAATGTAATTATCAACTAGGTAGTGATTTTTTTTTATGGAGAGAAATTATGTTGTTTTAGAAGAATAACACCAACATTATAGGCATTTTAAAATTTTGTGTTGACTGCTTTTTTCATTTGACACCTTCCTAATTCTGATTACAAACTTTCTTTAATAAGTAACAGCATTAAAACCCGATGGGTCAAGAATCACAAAATCCAGGTCGATTGGTCTATATCTTCCCCTACACAGGAATTTTATACTCACCCCGTGGCAGGATGGGGAGCCGTGTAAAAATGTTAAAACTTTTTAGATAGTTGCTGTTTTAAAGTAACGACAAATATATGATTAAAAGAGATTTGTGAGCCTGTTTTACAAAATCCGTTTTAGCTACTAATGCATCCTCCTCCGCTCATGCTATGTTCTCTAAAATTCTTTCTCTTCTTCACTATCCACATTCAACTATTCTTCAAAATACTCATTCTCCAAAATACAGCTGAAGTCTTCTCTTCAGGGGGTCCTCTCATACCTCTCCAGGCCAGGGCTTGTGATCTACTTACAAAGGCTACTTGGCACATTTTGAACCCCGCCTTTTCAAAAGGCTATGAAGGAGGCTAGAAAACGGTTGTGGCTAGTAAGATGGTTTCAACCAGTGTGTATTTATGAGGCTTTTCTAAATATGACACAGTGCCATCTCTTCGAGAGAAACTGTAGACTCCCTGGGCTAAAGAACTGCTCAGTGGTTATCAAACAGTCCATTCTCATCTTTCATCTCCTGCAGGTAAACTGCCTCCACCCCCCACAGTGCAGCATAATTCAAAGATTTCGTCCAGCTCCACAATATGGATTTTTTAGAGTTCCACTGGCTAAATGTTAATTCCGAAAGAATACAACGAATATAGAAGCCACTACATTCTCAAAAGGTAATAGAAGTCAGCTGTAACATCAGCTGAACGACCAGGGGCCAAGTTTTCAGTTCAGCTGAGAAACATAACAATCAGCCTTGTTTCCGGCGGGGGCCGCTTCCCCAGGCACACAGTAGGCCCGGAGCGGGGACAAAGCCCACCGGACCAGCACTTTATATCCCAACACCAAGTCCAGGCGCTTCCTGGCGGCGGTGTCACCTAGAAACAGCCCTAGTGAAATCTCCGAGCCCGTAACGCGGGTGCCGGCGCAGTGCACCGAGGACAGTGGGGTCCCCGTGCCGACCCCAGATGGCTTCGGGCTGCTGGCAGCGACCCTCTCTCTCCCAGTGTCCGCCCCTCCGTCCCCTGCTCCCAGTCCCTCGACACTCACCATCCCAGTACCAGGCCGGTGGTCACGATGAAGCAGGTGAAAACCACCGCGATGTAAAACAGTGGCGAGTACTCATACAGCGTCACCAGAAACACCGCAGCCATCAGGGTCTTCCAGGCTGAGCACAGCTCCCACCATCTAGCTCAACCCAGCAAAACCCACCCTGGACGGCGGCGGGGGAGGGGGAGCCTCTACGGTGCTCCGGAGAGGACAAACTTTGAAGGTCTTGCACGCCCAAGGTTTCCACGGAGCTAGAAGTCTGGGCCAGCTCGGGCAGTGGGAGCCAACGAGCCAATCACGGTATCACCAGCCAGGCGTGCCACGCCTCCTTCGAGTCTGTCTCGAGTTATTGGCTATGCGGAGGGGCGGGACCCCGAATCGCACCGTCCCCCCACCCCCAGGATTGGTTGCCGGCAAGCGCCTTGGTGTGGCCTAATGGTCATCGCTGTTCTGTCCACAAAGTCTAAATCGGAATTGGCACCAAGCCTGCCCAAATTAGGTAAACGCACGTTTTTCTGGTGCCTAAGAGCGGCGTAAACTGTGTGCATCGTTTAGAAATCTACACACTCTGACTCTGAGATCCTAGGCTAATTTGGAACAAGGAGGGTGGGCGTCACAGGTTCTACCAAGGGAAATATCCTCATACCTGATCGCGTCGAGTCTGGAAGAAGTGTAAGGAGGCACAGTAAAAACATAAAAAGGAGCCTGTACCATAAGCAATTTTTATGAGCCTTGTCAGCCTTTTCCAATTGAGCTTAATCATAAAGGGTAATTAGCACTGTGTAACCAAGACTCCTCAAGATAAAACAATCGTCTTGCTTCCAGACCCCCTCTTTTTCTACTCTTTGTACTCGCCTCTACCTGGAATTGGCCAGACCTTTCAACTTGTTAATATTCATTTTCACTAAGAATTTTTAAAAATTTTAACGGAGAAGACAGAGTGCAGAAAATGGCTAAGTGGCCTCAACTTGCCTCCCTGAAGCCTCCTCCAACACTTACATCTTTTTGGTTTGCATTTAACCCTAAAATAACCTAGTTACAGCAGAGAACGGGGAAATGTATTATTTTGAGCGGTAACACCCACGCTACAAAATCAGGATTTTGTTACTGTGGCAGAAAGGGAGAATGAACATTGGTACGAGAAATCACCAGCAACCTTCATGCTGGAACCAGATGAGTTAAGGCTGGCCTCATATACCCCTTGGGAAATGATTATGAAGTCTCTGGAGTAGTGCTGTTTGAGAAGCTTGCTTCTACAATATAATTTTAATTACCTTCTAATTATTATACACCTGATTTATGAAAGCGTCGTTTGTTTAAGCGGCTCTCCATTGTTGAAAACTGTTTCATTAGCATGAACAAAGCTGCAATGAGCATCCTTAAAACTAAATTATTTCTGTAGAATAACTCACTAGGAGGTGCGACTTTTGTTTTAAAACTATGTACATTTGTAAGATTTTAGAGAAATGCTGGCATTCAGAAATGTTGTACTAACTTGTACTACCACCCTTCAACTAATTTTAAACTTCATTTGATACTGTTACTTAACAAAAATCTTGATCAATCTGAAAGGCAATTTATTGCAATAAAACAAAGTATTCATTACAACACAAATATGTAGAAAGTAAAGTGGCATTACACATCTAATTTTGCTCCCTCCCTAACTCCACTAAAAATATGGCAGAAAGACTTAAAATGTAAATAAAAATCAAGAATAATAGGAAATAAGATCAGAAACAATGGTATATGGAAAGATGAAAATCAGATAATTCACCAATCAGGCCATGAAAGCTAAATCCTAAGTCGGCAATAAAGAAAACTCAGACCCAAGTTTATTCTGAAGAATTCTCTACAAGAACAGGAACACAAACCCTTATCATTTCCCACATGAATTTCTACTACAGTCAGTGAAACTTGTATCTTTTCTTCTAACAGATTTGTTTCCAATGTATTCTGTACAGTGCTGGCAAGGCTGACTTTTTTATATCACATATTGTATTCTGCTGAAAATCTTAGGTTGTCATGTGGTATTTCTTCAAGGACAAAGTCTGCAAAGTCATTGTTTGGCATATCTAATTTTATATGACTTAACTCCCTCTTCTCTCTCACTTATTGATTTACAAATTATTTAGTAAGTGCTTGATATGTGCTAGCCATGGTTAAAGAATCAGAAAAACAATAAAAATGGCATACTCCCTTTTCTTATGCAGTTTATCATCTAGTGAAAAAGATAAACGTTAACCAAAGAGCTCTGAACAAAATTATAAGTGCTATTTAAGGGAGGTACATAAAGATAGGAGAATTTATGAGGTAATGGAGGAATATAAGGTACATCAGATGACTGAGATGAGAGTCGATGGGACAGTTTACCAAAGGGACAGAAGAGGCCTGTGGGGCGCAAGCTATAGAACACACAAAGTCCTTGAGTTGGTAGAAATCACAGCACACTTTAAAAACTGAGAGGTCATTGTGGCTGAAGTATGGAGAGTTAAGAGAAACAAAATATGAGCTGACAGCCCAGACCACACAGGAGTCTTGCCATTTTAACTACTTAAATTTTACCCTAAAAGCAACAAAAAAACCACTGATGTGTTTGAAGGTGGCAAAGGCAACAATCTATTTGCATTTGTAGTCGATCACTTTAGTGCATAGGAAACTGATTGGAAAGAGGCTGAAGTGAACGCGAGGAAGTATGGGGATAGCAATTACAAGACTCTGTCAAAAAGCCAGGCAAGGAATACTGCTAGCTCTGATCAGGATAGTGCGACTGATTGGCAGCAAAATGCATTATTAATTGGAAATGGTTTTATCTGTGAGAGACAAACCAACAATGACAGTATCTTAATCAAGATAAAAGTGTTACTTCTCTTAACTGAAAGTCCTGAAGCAGGCAATGCAGCGACAACATAATGCCACATTTTACTAGGGACCCAGACACCTGTTCTTCTCCATTGTATCTGGGCTCCATCCCTAAAGTCAACTCATAATCTAAAACGCTGCCGGAAGGAGGAAAAGCTGGAAAAGTGACACACCACTCCTGTTCAGGGAGAGGGGGAAGGGGAGGGCTAGGGAGACAGAAGGAACGAAGGAACTCCAGTCTCTTCCAATTGGAGTTTTCCAATACTCCACTTGTTTGGGTGAGTCCATGATTACGAGCTCGTTTGCAGCATGGCACAATTTCATCCCTAGGAGGCAAAGGGAGAGGCGGGCGTTCGCGTTCTGGCTAGCTTTGAGCCGCGCCTCCTGCCGTCTTCGGTCACGTGCCAGCTACGGCCGCGCTGATAGGCTGGGGCGACTCAACCGGGCGCCGGGGCCGGAAGGGAGGCGACCGCAGTACCATTCTTAAAGGGACCGAAGAGGAGGTGGCGGGCTGCGGACTGCCGGAAGGAAAATGGTGAGCTGCTGTGGGAGGGCGGGGGCCAGAGGGCTAGCTCAGCCAGCTGCCCGGCTTTGCTGCTCTGCCGAGCCGATAGCGGCGGGCAGCGCCTGGGGTGGGTCCCGCTGCTGGCAGGAGCATTCTCCGTCCCACCCAGGTCGGTTGCCCAGAGGAGCTCCGGACGAGGGTGCGGCCTCGGCTGGGGAGGGGTCCTTTTCGCCCTGCCCGGCTGATGAGACAGGGACCGGGGTCGGGAAGCAGGGTCCGGCCCAGCGGAGGGTTCTACAAACGCCAAGGTCCCTGCAGTGGCCGCGAGGGCCAGGCCCGAAGGATGGCTTATCCCGGGCACCTTCTGCCTAGCGGTTTCGGCCAGGACTCGAGTTCTAATCGCTTTCTCTCGGCCTCGCTTTAGCTTCCGTCTGTCCTCCCCGCCCCCCTCCTCTGAGGATTTCTCCTGATCCAGGCATTCTTCGGATTACAGCAGTTGGAATCCTTTGACCCAAGGCGTTGGCGCTTGGCCTTCAAGTAACTGTCAAAGATTTAGTTTGCAGAGTCTCGTGGCTGTGGCTTCCTTTCTCCTCTCTGATGGGCCCCAAACAGAAAAAAATAAAGTGGAGAATTAGCTCAATTGCCAACAGAGATCTTCTGGATCTTTCCCAGAGGGTTTTTAAATATGCTCAAGTTTCATCAGCAACAACAACAGAAAAACGTTGCTCTATTCTCTGACCTCCTGTTCACTTTGGAGCCCACTTCAATCCAGGAGATCTTGTGGTGATTAATGAATCAATGGACTCTTTTCATCTTTTCTGACCTTCCAGCTCAATTGCAGGATATTGATACTCTCTTTTTCAAAACAGTCTCTTCCTTATGCTTCCTCCTTGGTTCTGGGATACAGAACTCTAGGTTTTCCTCTTCCTCATGGTGCCCATCTGTTTGCCATGCAAAAGATTCTCCTTTCCCTGGACAGTACATGTAGGGAGTCCTAATCTTTCGTTTTCATCCTGTGTTCTCTCTTACACTGTGGATTCAGTTACCACCTATGTTCAGATGACTTGAGAATTTATATCCTGCATCTAGAAAGAGTCCAGATTTTATACTAGGCTCTTTAGTTAACATCCCCACCTCATTTTGTCCAAAAAGAAGTCATGCTCTTTTACCTCAAACCTGATCTTCATGCAGTATTCTGTAACTCGGTGAAAGGCAGTGTTGTTCATTGTGTCATACAAGCTAGACACCTGGGAGATGTGTTTGTAACACCTGTTTTTCTTTATCCACTCTGCCTCCTCCAGCCACTCTGCCACTAGCTCCTTCCTAGTGGTTAAGAGTGGGCTAGAGGTCAAGTGCCTGGGTGGAATCCTGGCTCCACCCACCAGCTGTGTAAATTTTAGGGAAAATACTTAAGCTGTCTAAGCCTTACCTTTTTGCAAGAAAGAGATGATAATAGTGCCCGTCTCATGGGCTGTTAACGAGCATGAAAAGAAATCTGTGCAAAAGACATAACAGTATTTCATGTTGTCTGATGTGCCCCATTATTAGCATTATTCACTTTATTCTCATTATCATCACTAATCTACTTTTCATCTTTAATCTGGACTGACTTTGCCTGCAGTTAGTCTCACTGTATTCATCGTGGCTCCCTGCCTGTTTCCTGTATACCACAGCACATGGTTGTTTCAAAATGCAAATATGATCATGTTTTTCTTCCCTTTCCTACTTAAAACACCTCACTGGCTGCCTTTTGCTCATGGGAGAGAAAGCAGAATTCCTAATGTGGACAGCCTCTTCCCGACCATGTTCCTGCTCACAGTGCTTGGTTCTCACGGGCCTTTCATTATTTTTGTCATGTGGTGCTCATGTTAATCAAGAGGTCTTGGCCATGGTAGTTTTAGTCCCTCAGGTGCCTTTTTTGGGGAAGACTTATGTGACCATGTCATAAGTTCTCATAGCACCATGTGTCTCCTTTCTAGCCCTATCACAGCTACTAGTTGACATATTTTTGCCTAATTCTTGTGATGTAGGTTCCCGAGGGCAAGGGCAATATCTTTTATATGATTAAATCCCTAGCACTCAGTACAGTTCAGGCACTTATTAAATATTCATTGAATAAACTAATAAACACTTTTGACTTTATATGTTAGCATTCGCCATACAGTTGTTTTTATGGCATTACATTTATTCCTAAATGCTTTTACTAAGTGTAAGAAATTAGAGTTGGCTGAGTCTGAGTTCTTCCAGTAAGAAGAAATTTTTGGTCCGACTGTGGAATTGCAAAGCATGAACACAAAAACCGAGTATATGGATTGCGTCACAGCATATTTTTCACTTGATTTCTGATCCTAGGCTTCAGACTTACACAAGCTCCGAGTAGCAGAGCTTGAAGGTGAGACTTCCATGACAGACTGATCTTTATCTAAACAAAAATCAGAGAACAGAAATTCTAGTTTTCTGGCTTCATTACCTTTCTTGAGAGAGAAAAATAATGAACTAGGATTGAATCTTAGCTTCAGGAAGCACCCTGTGATTTAGGATCTCTGAAAGGAACTACAAGGATGGGAATACAGGCGTGTTATTTATTGGATAGTGCCTTCTGAGGGGGTGTGCTTTCTGGTTGTATAATAGCTTATCGTATGATACATATAAGACTCTACTTATTACCAGTGTTCTGATAATGGAAATTTGAAATAGCCACTTTTGCCTTAGCCTTTTTGTCTTTTCCTAACACAGAATCAAGCAAGCAGGCTTTTTTTCAGTTTCGATTTTAATTTAAAAATGGAAGCCTTAATGCTTTTGAGTTGCGATGAGATGGGCATTGAGCCCTGCACTCAGAAGTATCCTGACTTTCTTAAAGGAGGAGTGGGGCATCCTATATATGAAAAGAGACCAAAGTGACATGTTTGGGATGGTCAAGCCAACTCTAGGAAAAATTAAAACAGTGAGGGAATTTGAACAGTATTTGGGTATTGAACTGGAATTCTTGTCAGTGTTTACGGAGGGATGGTTTTCCTGTCTCTATGTTTCCCATGATGTGTCATGTCTTTTATTTATTTATTGAAGTACTGGTGGTCAATAAGGGAAAGCCGAGCTACGTCTCCAGCCATTTTTCATTTTGAGACAAGGTCTTGCCAAATTGCCCAGGCTAGCCTCAGATATTCAGTCCTCCTCCTCACTCTCCTGAGCTGCTGGGTTGCAGGCCTGTGGCACCCTGCCTAGCGCACAGTCTTTTAAATGCCACATACTAAACTATTTCCGGGTGAAATTACTTCTGCCTTGGTGGTTACACAGTCCACGGTGGCATTGTTGAGGGCGCTGGGTGAAATAAGATTGCTAGTGGGTAAAGCTGAGTGATGGGTTGTTCACAGGGTTTCATTATTCTGTTTTCTGCTTCTGCACATGAAGTTTCACTTGTTAGGAACGAGCATATTTCCATCTTCTTGTTTGCAGTAGTGCATTGCACAACTGAAAGAGTGCTTTTGATCACTTCCTAACTAGATTTCTGGGAAAGCTTCTGTATTATCTTTTCATAGTTTCTAAATAATTCTTTTAGCTCTTACGTTTCGTATGATTTTACTTTCATACAGTCTTTGTTTTTTCCATACGTTCTTAATAGCTCATTTTATATGTCCATGGTCAACTAGGATATAAAGTGTTTTTAAGCTTAGGGTTTATTTTTAATACTTTTGTTGTTTTTATTTTTTCTCCGTGATTATGAAACTCAAAAGCAAGATGATTTTCCTGTTCCTGCGCTGTAAAAATATTATGCTCGTCTTATCTAACAGCAGATGGTGACCCTTGACTTCCCTTTTACCTCCCTTCCTTTCCAATTTTTTTTCTGCTCCAATTGTGCTGGAGTATGCACATTATTATGTGTCTAATTTTTGCAGCATTTATTGGCCAAAGAGAAAGTTAAAGTAGAGCTTATGCAGAAGATAAAGTTGTATGATTAAACAGTATAGATTTAAAGGCTGGTAGGTTTGAAAGTTAACATGATGCATACATTGGAGTCATGGCATTTGGTAATGTTTTTTGTTTTTGTTTTCTGTTTTGTAGAGTGAATCTTTGGTGGTTTGTGATGTTGCTGAAGATTTAGTGGAAAAGCTGAGAAAGTTTCGTTTTCGCAAAGAAACGAACAATGCTGCCATCATAAGTAAGCTAAGTGGTTGCCTCAAAGCTGGGATCTTAGTTTTCTTTCTCTTTATAGCTGCGTTGAATACCCTGTGCCTTCAGAAAGTAATGTCACCTCCACCTGTTAGACCCCCCTCCCGTCTGTTAGACCCCCCTTCTGTACTACCTTTAAAAGTTAAGAAGCAGCTGATTCTGATGTCAAAGGCAGGTGGGCTGTCCCGTCTCCCCCACGCTCCTTTTCTTAGCTGCTTACACAGCTCTGGAGAGGGTGATCTCAGCCCTGAGGAGTGAGGATCCCCACTCGTGACCCATCCAACCCCATCCTTCTCAGGACGGAAGATAGTCTGGGCTTTCGTCCTCGTTCGGGAACCTGTGCCTTCACCTAAAACAGTCACCTTCGCCCTTATGTCCAAAGTGACTCTCGGGCTTGTGCTCGCTCTAGAGCAGAATTCTTTCCCCGACCGAAAATGGAGAGAAAGGTTTGCATGTCGCCTCTCCCCACTGCGAGCCGTGTCTGAGGCTATGCAAATTCCCTTCTCTTCATATTTAATATGTGGATGGAGGATTTAAAGATTAAGGAATGGTGGGGGCGAACATGTGAAACTGTGCAGACCGCGCTGAGCTTAGGTGGGTAACACCTTGTCATGAATCCCGGTTCTCTTTCAAATAAAAGCCATAACATGGGCATATGGTTCTTGAATGTAAAAATATATGGCAGTGCCATTTTACCATCCAAGGTGAGGCTATTTGAAACCAAACTGTGCCTCACAGGATTTAACTAAATCAATACAAAACCAAAAATAGTCAAATGAGTGCAAAACCAAACGTGGGCCACTTTTCAGAGGGGTGCGGGTAGAACAGAGGCATAGGTGATCCTCACTGATTCTGGTTTGGCTTGGGATCATGTCAGGTGTTCTTGAATACAGGTATCAGTGCTGTTTGGTGATTTGCCTTCTCAGAATAACCATAGAGCACCTTGAAATGCCCACTCTGAAGAAGATGGTTCTGCAGTCATGAGCCAGGGTCTGCTTTCCGCTTGTGGTGATAATCACGTGGCCCCTGGACCGCTGTCAATCACAGTCACCCTCTCAGGGCCTTCTCTGATCTAGGAACTCACATTTGCAGTAGGAAGGTTTTCATGGTCTCAGTAAACGCAAGGAGCTGACAGTCCAAGCTCTAACTAGGGAAGCTAGGTGCTGGGAATGGTGAGCGAAAACTTAAAAGCTGACACCTTAAAAAGCAAAACTGGTCAATAGACTGTAAATTAGAGCGGCATGTGAGTTTTATGTTTGTGTTTCTTAATGTTTTAACTTTGAATGTCTTCCAAAAGACTGAGAGTGTGGGGAGGGCAGGTCACAGTCACCGTGGGATCCCAGTTAACTCACACTGTGTTTTCTTCTCAGTGAAGATCGACAAGGACAAACGCCTGGTGGTGCTGGACGAGGAACTTGAGGTTTGTTCAAGAGATAAATATTTTTATAGTTAGAAATGGTTTCTCGAAAGATGCTTTCTTGGCTCGGCGTGGGGGCACAGGCCTGTAATCCCAGCGTTCGGGAGGCTGAGGCAGGAGGGTTATCCTGAGTTCAAGGCCAGCCTGAGCTGCCTCATAAGACCCTGTTTCCCATAACAAAATGAAACAAAACAAAACAAAAATGCTTTCTTTGTTACATGAACTTTACAGTGCGTTCTAAACCTCCTTCAGAGCCGTACTTCTTGTGCATAAAACCAAGGTTAACTGTCACAGATCACGTTGCCTTGCTCATTTAACTGCCTTCCTGATCCCTGAGCAGAGTCAGGAGGAGGTGGTAGGCGACAAGGCTGTGCACCCAGGCAGGAGTGAGTCAGCTTTATAACTTCCGCATTGCTGGGCTAGCTAAGCCAGTAGAAACTGAAACCCACAGATGTCAGCATTTAAGTTATTAAGCAACTAGTTCAGGGTGAAAAGCCGTGAGCATTTTGTTCTGAAATCTATTTCCTCTCAGATGGCGGCTTCCCTCACCCAGTGTTTCGTGACTGTGGTAACGTAAGCATGGAATACCATGTCTGTGTTTAGTTAACGAGAGGAAGTAATTTTCTTTTGGTATGTGCTAATTTGTGATTATTAGGAAGTGTGCTTAGAGTGTCTCCTAAGAACTTACGGGTAAGAAAGCTGTTCACACGTTGCTTTTTTCTGTGGTGCTAGGGCGTTTCACCAGATGAACTCAAAGAGGAGCTACCTGAACGGCAACCGCGATATCCTTTTCTTAGAGCCTTAGGGAAATCTGTTTTTTTTAGTTTTACAGTTTTACGTAGGAGCTTGTTAGATTTCCAAAAGACATATTATAATGTCTTTCTATATTATGATTATAACCAAGTTAAAATATATATGCATATGTTGGACTAAGACAAATGAGAAGTTGATGTTTTCATGTGATAAATTATCTTCCTGAGTGTGGTGGTGCTCACCTGTAATCCCAGCACTTTGGAGGTTGAGGCAGGAGAATTGCAAGTTTAAAGCCAGCCTACCTAATGAAGCCCTGGAAAGAAGAAAGGAGAGGGAAGGAGGAAGATTTCCTTTATTATACTGTGGGTATGATAAAAATTGAAATATAAGCCGGGTTTGGTGGCACATGCCTGTAATCCCAGCACTTGGGAAGCTGAGGCAGGAGGATCTCTCCAAGTTTGAGACCAGGCTAAATTACATAGTGAGGCTCCTCTCAAAGAAAAAAAAAATCAAACAATAATAATGTAAAATATTACAACTATTTTTGAGAGGTTACATGAGCTTATCACATACCTTTGGGGCCCATTTATAATTTTGTGGGAAGATAAAAATGCAGATGTGGCCTAAATGAGTAAGCTGCCAACGTGTGGCTCAGTGGTTACCCAGGGGTTGGTGGGTACCTGCCTCAGAGCAGCGGCTTCGGTTTCTTTAACTTGAGAAAAACCTTCATTGTGTATAGTTATAAATATCAACATGACGATGGAAGAGTATCGTATCCTCTGTGCTTTATTTTCTCCAGTCCTGTAGGTAAGTGAATTTCTTTAAATAATATATATTTGGCTCTAATCTAATTAAACCATCTTTTACGAGACAGACTTCATGCTGTTTTAAAAAAAGAAAATTGTTGAATGACCTAAATTGGGGGTGTGTGTGTGTGTGTGTGTGTGTGTACACACACACCTGCCAGCTTCCCAGAACAGAAAGCAGCATCTCTTAGAAAGTGTTTGCCTTCTGCAGCGAGTTCCTAGAAGTATAACTGTTGGGTTAAATCATGCATATATTTTAATGACTGTGAAGTAGGACACGTTTTAGATGTCAGAAGTTTATTTTCATATGTATGTTGTAGGTATGTCAGCTTTGTATAATCATGATAATCTGTTTCTCTGTTAAGTAGCAGTTACCAGTGATAGGCCTGTACTCTTGGGAGTGGCTCCCAGGTAGTTCGCTGTGTATTAAAATGGGTCCGGCTGTGACGTGGCGTTGTCTGGTGATGGGGCATTGTCTGGCATGCATGAGGCCCTGGGTTCTTCCTCCAGTACTGCAAAAAGTCAAAATCAACACTCACTGGTGTTTAAGGGATCCATTGTCTCTGGAATTCCCCTGCCACAGTGTTCAGCGCATGGGAAGGGCCATACTCACTGACCTGTCTCTGAACTTGATTATTTGTGTCTTTTTCTTAGTCCTTAAAATATAATAAAATTTATTTTTAAGTTAATAGATAAGAAGACTATAACTTTTGTTCACAGCACATCTCCCTGTTCCACCATCGTCTCTTACATATTTTTTACTTAATTTAAACATTTATGAAATGGAGCGTGATATTTAGTGTCCGAACTAAGACTGCTGAACAAAAATGTTTAGTGGTTTAAGGCTTTAAAAGTCAAGATCTATGGAGAGCTGGAACCATTTTTTGCTGACCTGGACTTACTTATAACTGTGTCTTTGCAAGCAGTTCTAGATTCAAAGTAGCGCCCATGTACGTAAACCAAAGTTTTTGTAAAACTAAACAGCAAAAGATGTCCTGAATGTGCCATTTTCAAAAATAAAATTAATGAAAACCCATCATGTTTTCCAAATCTACACCTCATTTCTACACTCACCTCTCTTTTCCAGGATGTAAGCCTGAGCAACAGATGATGTATGCTGGAAGTAAGAATAAGTTAGTCCAAACAGCGGAATTAACCAAGGTGGTATTCATTTTTCACTTACTTGTTGAGATTATATTTCCTTAGTATAGAGCAGTAGCTAAGTAATCTGGACAGTTACATTTTTTTATGCCAGTAAAAGGTATTGAGACCACAGCAGTAAATTAGCAAAGTTTTCTATTAGTTGGCAATACTAGAATGCCAGTGGTCTGAATCAAAGTGTGCTGTTTAGTAAGTGTAATAAAAGAAATCACATTCAAAATGTGAGCAGCTTTAGAAAAGCTACTGTAACAAATCTATCAAGAGCTCTTTATCTCCTGTAATGTAATTTCTAATAGAGATCAGCGTTAAGGCATACCTGAGCCCTTTACCACAGTGTAAACTGAATTAGATTCTGTGCTGGAATTCTGTGTCACCTAGCTAATATAATTTCCAAGTCTAAAATTAAATTATTAAGAATATAACAAAGTGGCAAAGCCATTTTATATGAGATACTCATTTAAGATTTGCCAGGGATATAGCTCAGTGGCACAGCAACTGCCTGGCAAATTGAGTTCCTGTGTTCAATTCCCAGTATAAAAAAAAATTAATATATTCCCCATTGTATGGTATTTTTGAAGGGTAAGGTTAAGAGGTGGTTGGCCTCAAACTTCACTCAACTTCCACATAAACATTTAGGGTTTTGAAATAGAATATGGTGTCGATAAAACTATTGAAAGAGTATTTCCTCTGAGGTTTTATTTTTAAAGACCCCAGTAGTGTTTACCCTTGGGTGCTTAAGCATCCACTCGGAAAATCTTTAGGCGCCCTCTAATTTTTCTCTTGAAAATATGAGCATCACTGATGCCACCTGTAGACACTGCTTCTTTTTAATTTGTACCAGGAAACATTCCTCTGGAGACTCAGAAAAGGACTGGATGGTTAGAAAGGAGCTGTGGAGTGCCTAGCATAGCAAAGCTATGGGTTCATCCCCTTCCTCCCCCAAAAGGAGGGGGCTTTTATAATCCTACATGTGCCCTGGAGTGCTAGCGTGGACACTACAAGTGACTTTTGTAAATAATCTCATTGAATCTTTACATTGCCTGTCCACTGAGGCCAGTGCTCTTATTTTCGTTCTGTGCATTGGGAAACAGATTCAGCAATGAATGACTTCCCCCAGTGTTGCATGGTAGTAAACGACAGAGCTGGGATTCAGATTCCCATCGGCCCCCAGTGTCACCCGTTCTGTAAGTCACTTGTCTCGCCACAGCCGTTACACTTCAGCTGTGTTAATTCAGGTTCTCGTTGTGATTCGAGCTGTTGAGCTCCCTTCTGTCTTTAGCAAAACAACCCACAGCAGGTGTTTACATTTGGTGCTCAAATTATGAAGATCTGCATCCTGTTCTCCTGACTGGACTGATTTTAGTCATCTATACTCAGGCGTCTCTTCTGATGCGCAAGGTTTTCAGAACTGCACTTAGAATAATTACAGATTTGTGCTTTTTAGGGAGTTTCGGTTTTATGTCATCTTGTGTGTTTTACTATGGTAACAGGTTTTAGCATTTAAAAGAAGCAAAATACTGTCTACAGGGTTTATCCGATTTACACAGGTTAAATCATGACCAATAGGAAGGAAGCATAATCTGATATTTCATATTCAAATCTATATTATACATACTGTGTTATTTTAAGGCCTCAGACAGAATGTGATCTAAGCTGTTTTGTTTTTTTTCTTCCCCCTGAAGGTATTTGAAATAAGAAATACTGAAGACCTAACTGAAGAGTGGTTACGTGAGAAACTTGGATTTTTCCACTAATGTGAACTTCTGTGTTTTTAAAGTATTTATGTGTTAACCTGACCATACTGGAACCAGACATAAATACTTATTTATGCCTAAAAATGCACTGTTACTTACAGTTTATTTCCTGCAGTAAAGAAAAATTCATTTGTGCAAAGTTTGAACAAAGAGGAAATCATCTTCATAGTAACGAAACTTTGTAAAGTGTTTCCTTATATTTGTAATTGTTAGGTGGACTCCTTTTCTCCAGGGACTTTTTGCACTCTTGTGACTAATTTGTATAACTATGGTTCAGAATTTGTTACTATTTACAGACACCATTGGAAAGTGGGTATTAGATTGTGATAGACAACTGTTGCCTCCTTTTGACAAATACTGGATATTAGCAGTTTATATATGAAAATAGCGTATTATCACTTGTCAAATTGTTGACATTAATTTGGAGTTAAAGACTTGACTACCCAATTTTGAACCATGAATACTAATTAATTTAGTGTAACCTGCATTCTAAATACATTTTTCAGCAGTTTCATACCTCTTGATTTCCTGTATCTTTTTAATCAAGCCTAGAAACTGTTCAATCATTCATTCTTAAGGTCTGGGAGTTAGATTTTATGATAGAGTTATGACTATTAGTTTTTCTTCTTATGGAAAATAGCATCTTAGTCTTAGAAATTGGTGGGTGGTTGTAATAACCAAGGGCTTCCTTCCTGTTTCTTTTATTTCTAGATTTTTTAAAATCTAGGTTACTAATATTTTATTTATAAAGCACCTCCTAATGTCTTGTGAGCACTAATTATTTTAAGTATGTTAATACTGTGCCTTTGATTTGTTAGTTTTATAGTTTAAGATTTCTACACTGCCAGTATTCTAGATTTGGTGAAATTAATACTTTTTTAAAGGGTCCAAGCAAAACAATTTTCTAATGTGTATATCTGAAATTTGTAATAAGATCAGCCTCTTATTTTAAAAATTCCAACTATCCACTTGCCTTGGTGACTATATGGCCATTGAGAGTAAAAATTTAGGATATATTTGTGATGAGTTTCATGCCATATCCAAAGATTACTTGTGGTGAAACTTTGGCCAGAGTTAATAACAACACATCGATAGAAATCACATCTTTTATCCTAAATGTCAGAGCATATTCTAAACTGGGCCGGTGCATGACTGACTAAGCCAGTCGTGTCAGAGGATAGCATCCTTGGCATAAAATGAGCACTCTGATATGTCGCATACTTTGAAAAACACCCAAGATCCAGACGTTCTAGAGGCTAACCCCATTGGATGATTGAACTCTTACATTAAGAATACGAGAATCATTTCAAAACCGGCAAAGGCATTATTTGTACATTGGCGTATTTTCCATTCCTAGGTTCTTTGCATTTCATTTTTTGAGGGTTTTGTACCAAGTTTAATAAGAAGTAAAGATAGCTGGGAGTTTTCAGAATGCTAAGTAGAGCGTCTTCTGTTTGACTTCACTGATCAAGAAGTCAGAAAACAATCACAAGTTGGTGAGGAGGAATTGCTAGAGTAGGTATTTGTTTTGGTTAATGAATGGAAAAGTCCTTTATTTCAATTTCCAGAGGGAGAGAAAACTGCCCAGGAAGTTTAAGAATTTCTTAAGTAGATACTTGGATACTGGAGCATAGCTTGTTCATAATTCTGCAGAAATGCAAATGAAATCCAAGTAGAAAGTAGTTGTTTTTGAATGAAGAGAAGGAGATTTTGTTTTACCCAGTTTTCATCAATAAGAGAAACTGGTGCTGCAAGAATGTGTTTTTTTAAAATGAGGTTTCTTACTTTGTCTTTCATACTTCAGTTATTATTATTTTTTTAACTTGAGAAGTCCTCCGTAATGTCATATAATACCGACCTACCAGCACAGACCTCTCAGTTCCCAAAGAGCTGTGAAAAAAAACTGTACTTTTCTGAGCCTGTTTGGCTTCTTTATCACAAACACGTGTTTTACAAGACAACAGATTATTCGCTTAGGGCTCATGTTTTTTATTCTGCGTGTCCTATGGGAAGATCAAATCTCAAGTTCTAAAGTGTTTCTCAAATATTTATCTACACTTCCCTTTAATCTAAGTAAACTTCATATTGTTCTTTTAAAGTATATTTCCTATTTACTGTGTTTTTCTGCCTTCCATAAATAGTAACTACAGATTTTATAATTCCAGTTTTTACATTCCATATCTTTCTTGTATAACCATTCCCAGTCAACCTTAAGTCTTAACTTTTCTTTTTTGGCATCCACTTTTTCCTTGTTACCTCCTACATGGTCTTCTAAGTCAGCATTAGTTTTGAAATTACTGATCTGGAATAAGTTCTGCATAGCATCTAATGTCAAAAGAGAACCAACTAGCAATAGCAGTATGAATTTAGTATGGTTTTTGTGGCAACATAAATGACATATGAAGAAAACTGTCCTCAGGTCGCTATGCTGGAATTCCAAAATGTCTGAGTTTTGAAGAATAATCACTTTTTCTGGTATCGAAGCAATTATGTTAGGAAAAAAGCTGATTGACTGTTTTTGTTTAACTGGCTTCTGAAATAAATGTTTGAATTGTATATTTCTAAACAGTTTACTAAATGCCTAGTGCAGTGAAACATACTCTTGTTTAAGAGGATGTTGCTAAATTTTTTACTGTCGTTACTAAATAATCCATGTGGCAAAACGTGTGCCGGCACTTTGCTCCCTTTTTGATCTCCTATTTTCAGGAGTCAATTGTAGCCATAAACCGTATCCTGGTCTGACACTTTAAAGTTTCTGGTTAGGGGAATTCATTGCCAAATTAAATTTGGTGGTCCTTTCTTCCACCCATCTACGTAGATGCTAAGGAAGTTAAAAAGTTGTTTGGACTACTTGTAAAACTCAGTGTCATTAATCCATGTGTGGACTAGTGATGAATAGATATTTTCATAAAAGTTTAAATGCTGATATTTGGTGGAAGTAGAGAGTAACTCGTATTCTGTCAACTCACCTATTTTTCGGATGGTTGCACCCCCTCCTTTGTTCAGTGGACTGATAATACTGGAATCTATAAAGTTTGAGCCTTTACAACTTAATGTGAAGAAGTGTTTCAAACGTTTCTGGACAAATCCTATTTTGTATTTACAGAAGAATGTAAATAATCTTCTAGGCCACTTACAACCAATGGTCCCAAGTTGAGTGTTCTTGAGAAACATGTCTCTTTGTAGGCCATCTGACATTTCAAATCAGTGAGCGTATTCCTGCAATGTTTAAAACATCTCCATAAGCTTGTGATACAAACTGTATTTTCTTGCTCTGTGGAATATAATTCATGTACATATGATTACTTGAATATTCTTTGAGATCACTAACATGCTGAGGCAATCCCCACTGATACAAATATGATATAATCTTATTCAGGAGGCTTGAAACATTAATGGTTTAGTCTTGTGAATTTTAACAGTTCTCTGTCATCGTTTAAAAAAAAACCTGACAACTGGCACAACTTCTTACGCTGCGGTTTCAGTCTCTGCTAGTTCATGCTGCATGTTTATTTTGGACAGTCTTTTGTTAAGCATGGTGCTTGTACTGGTTTAAATAAAATGTTAACATGAAAAGACTTTGAGATTTCATTTCTGTGCCCCCTCTCCCCTTAAGGTACTAATGCCTGCTCGGCTCAGTTTGTGTGAGTCACACACATGGCCTCAGCAGTTTACCTTACCTGGAAAAACTGGGAAACAAAGAAGAATCACTTGGCAACTTGGGGGAAAAGGAATATAACAAGATTATGAAAATATATAAAACTCAGTCTAATGATAAAATGATTGTTTAGAAAATATCAAGAAATAGTACCAAGCACAGAGGGAATTATTTCAAATTATGAACCCTTTGAAAGGGAAAATTAGAAATGTGGAGGTATGTATATTTCCAAAGAAATCAGATTGTTTTGTTTTCTATTCAGATATACTTAGTTTCAAAAAAGAAATCAGATTAGAAGTTTCCATTAAATATTATTTATCATTACTTATTCAACTTGGAAAACCCATCTTTTTTTTTTTTTTACAGGTTATATGTTTAAAAGGTGTCTACTGGAATGCACAGAAATCACTAATACATGTTTTAGTTAAGACTTGGTACCAAGTATTTGTGGTTAAATACGTAGTAGTAGTCACTGTTAGGATTGTGGAAGGGGTCCTTTATACCTTCCTGTCTTGAAGAGTCTCACATGGAGAATATAAAGTATAAAATCTTTACTCCTCAGATTTGGCCAGGTTAGCTGTTCCAGCATCCAAGTGCTAAAGATTTTCTCCATCCCTAGAAAATATCTTTACTTTTTGTCCTTTTCACTCTTCAGCAGTGGAAGGCATTGGTGAGCACTTGCCTCGTAGCTCGGCCCTCGGTCCCTGGCACAAGGGCACACCCCAAGTGGCTGCTGCTGCGCCCAGAACTGTGATTTGAGCCGCATCAGGGAGCCAATCAGGTTACACACATTACTGCTGAGCATCAGGGAATTTTCACGTTGCCACTCCTTATCCTTGACTTGAGCTCTGCCCCTCAGCGGTGTGAAAGCTCCCTGCCCAAGTTGCCCTTTTTGAGCTCTAGCAAGGAAAAAGCAGAAAGCCTAGGTCACATCCAAAAGCTGAGGGAGATGGGTGCGTGTGTGTGTGTGTGTGTGTGCACGCACACACGTGTACGTGTGCATGCATGCGTGTGACTTCTACAGTCACAACACAGCTGAGTACAGATTCTCTTCCTCTGGGAAGGTGAAGTTACTAGGTCGCAAGGCTTGAGAATAAGCCTGGCTGCAGACACTGCCCAGGGCCCTGGAGTAGCCCAGGTATGCAGTGCCTCTGCTTGGTGATGTCCTGAGCTGGTCGCTCTCCCAGTGGCTGCACAGTGATGGGGACACTGCATCCTTTCCTGTGGGCCCTGAAGTTCTCTACCATACCTCTGTGGCCACGTCCTAACAGTTCATGGACTGGGACCTGTGGGGGTGATGCTGCATGGACATCTCCATGATTTGCCATCTGTACCTTTTGGAGGGGCAGCCTGAGCCTCACTTGGGCCTGTGAGCACAGTTCCCATGGCCTAGGTGTGGTGGCCAGAGCACAGAGGAGGCTCTGGACGCTGTTCCGCCACGCTGGCCCTGTGTTCTCAATGTCTATGGGGTCGGCCACTCTACTGTTGGCTTGATGAATGGCATCTGGTTTCCTTCTGTTCCATCAGTCTCCTTATCAGCATGTTCCCTCCCATGTCATTCATTTGTGCATTCATTCATTCATTCATTCACTGCAGTACCGGGGATTGAACCCAAGGCCTTCACGTTGAACTACATCCCCAGCCCTTTTTTTTTTTATTTTGAGGTAGGGTTTCTTTAAATCACTAAGTTGTCCATTCTGGGTTTGAACTTGGGATCTTGCTGCCCTCACCTGCCAAAGTGGTCTTTTCATTCTCTACAACATGACCAGGCTGAGAAACTCCCAGATAAGATTCTAAGGAGGGACAAACCACTTCTCAGTCTACACTGTGGGTTTCCCACAGGAATGCACACTTGGAGCTGAGGTAGCGGAGAGAGAGGCAGGGAAGGAAAGCAAAAGAAAGTAAAAGTATCAATGTCACACTAAACTGACTTTTATCACCTTAAAAAAGTGTGCGTAATTCTTTAATACTTAAAATGACCTGCAAAGCTACGGGCCACAGGCTTCCTCCATAGATAGGGAAAGAAACAACCAAAATGTCACAACAGGTTTCTCTAGGATGTAGAATGTTTTTCTTCCTTTTGCTTATTTATATTCTCTCATTTTTCTCTAATGATATACTAGTTGTTTAGTTAAAGGGTTTTTGTTTTGTTTAAGGAACATTATATTTAGTTCAACAAACAGCAGCCTTTGTGGTTTAAAAGGCATTTGAGATGATTGTCACAGGCTGTTGATTTGGGCAGGCAGCAGAAGTATGGGAAGGAAATGCTTTTGTTGGTGGAGGAAAATAAAGCGAGGCAGCATTTGTAGGTCAGGCTGGAGCTGTGGACACGTAGAAAGTAATTAGCGTAACTCTAGTGTTGGGAGCAGTGGCAGATGGAACACGAGGTGGTATGGTAGGCACTTTGTGTGCATGAAGGTCAGCAGATACATTCCCCCAGACAGTAAGGTACCAAAAACAAAACAAAACAAACAACACCCCCAAAACAACAAAACATCATTCTGCTCCTTTGATGCTTTGCTTAGAGATTTCTTCTGCTCAGTACCTTATCACATGTTAAGTTCTACCTTCCACCAAACACAGGGACACAAATACAATTCCACCCAGTTCTTTGTCACTTTATAACAAGGATGGCCTTTCCTCCCGTTCTCAATCATACATTCCTCTTTTCTGAGAAAAGAGGATTGCAAGATTGTCCCCTATCAATGTCTGACCATGGCCACTTAGGTATCCTCTGAGGAACTTGAAGCTCTCTGCTCTCATCTTCTGCACCCTTGCCAGCATGGTGGGCTCCTTTCACACCGGGGGACTCAGAACTCTTCTAGGCTCTTCCCCTTGGCCAGATCCAAAGCCACCTCCACATGTTCAGTAATCTGTTAAGAGCGCCAGTCCATGGTTGGTATCAAGTCACGCCTTAGTCTGTTTGGGGTGCTGTCACAAAATACCTAGACTGGGTAATTTACTTCAAGTTTTTCTTTTTTTTTTGTACTGGGGATCGAACTCACAACCTTGTGCTTGCAAGGCAGGCACTTACACTGCTGAGCTAAATCCTCAGCCCAGACTGGGTAATTTATAAACAACAGAAATTGATTACTTATCACTCTAGAGGTCAGGAGGTCCAAGATCAAGGCAGCAGAAGACTTGGAGAGTAAAGGTGGCAACTCTGATGCTTCCCCATATGGCAGAAAAGGCAAGGGGCCCCAAAGGCCACATCTTTAATGCCATCACATTGGGTGTTACATTCCACCATAAGCATTTTGGAGGGCCATGTGTGGCACACAGGGACCATATCTGCCTCATGAAACTTAGAGCTCTTTGCCTCATCCCATCAGAAAAGTTATACCTCATTCCTTCTGCCATCTGGGTTCTCAGCACAGGCCCTTCTGAGCAGCTCTCATCTCATTTTATCCCATTACCCTAACCCACCACCCTGATACCTTGCTGGGCTGACTTTGTTCTTTCTTCTTCCTGGGAAGATTGCCCACTTGCCGTCTACCTTACCCCAGTATTCTGAGCTGGGCATACAGTCTGCCTCCCCTGCTTACCCATCCCATGGTAAGCAACCCATTCATTCACCTGCTTGAATTCTTGGCATAGCATTCACCTCCCGCTAATATTTTTCTAATTTTCCACAGCTGAGGACTCTCATGGAACTGCGTAATGTTTTTACCTGTGGACCTGCGTAATGTTTTATACTTTTAGCATATGTTTGCGGCACGTGACGATTATATTCACCAAAGGGAGCCCGTGCATGTGTGTAACATGTCTTCATTCTTTTTCTTAGCCCTATACCCTTCTCTCCATATCCCTCTCTTCATTGCTTGATCTCTGTTGTAAAAGATCTCCCTGTTTCCTATTATTTATCTTTTGCATATCTCATATAAGAGAAACCATGTGTTATTTAAGCTTGTGTGTCTGATTTATTTTGTTTAACATCATGGACTCAAGGTACATCCATTTTCCTATAGTGACATGTGAGTTATTTGTGAAAGCTGCTATTTCTGTTTCCTGTCAAACCTCTCTTTTTTTCCTCTGATTAGAAAGCCTCCTTGACGACATAGGATTTCCATAATATGCTAGTCACTTAGTTATCTAAAGTGTCTGTTCTGTCACTAGGATCCAGGTCTGTTCATTTTAAAAATGTAATCTGATACTCGATTCAAAATTGTTCTCCTCGGCATGGGATAACCTGTGGCTGTGTGTAAGCAGGTGAGGACGCACCTGTCTTCACACCTGCTGTCTTCACACCTGCTGTCTTCACACCTGCTGTCTTCTCCTGCCACCCTCTCCAGGCAGGGGAGGAAGGAGATGAGTTGAAGATCATGTAAGAATCTGTGTGTTGCTGTCGGTCAGCTGCCAGTCTGTTGGATGCCACTGTGCCTCTGTTCTAAGTTCCCAAAGTAGGGGAAGGGGGGTTCTTTCCAACTCTCCAAATGATGGCTCTTTCAAAGGAGTTATTCGTGGGTTCTTCAGTTGGTTTTGCATGGCTTTTCCAAAATTAATCTTGCTACAACTTTGTTGTTCTTGGATTATTGATCATCTTTTCACATTTCATTTGTTTTTCTATATATATACTCATTGATGTTTTTCCTGAGTACTTCACAGATTGGTCAAATGCCTCGCACTTTTTCTGAATGCTTTAACACATAAGATGATCTGTTCGTTCATTTCTGTCCCCTTGGAGCCCTCCCTCCCCGCTTTCTGCCCTCCTCTTGAAATCTGGCTGGGCTGCTCTCTAGGCTCGAGACATAGCTGCCATCTGGAAACTTCCTTTGCTGTCCTCCAGAAGCTCCCTTTGCTTGCTGTCTTAGTTGGATCCCTTGTGTTGGGTCTCATACATTCACTCGTGCACTCATTTTGCTGGAGCTCACGTTGGTTGGGAACTCAGCATTTTATTTCTGGAATGCTTCTCCACATGTGGGTTGGCTGGCGATTTGGCTGGGGTGCTGGCTATTTTCATTCTGCCTGTCCAGAACCCCTGTCCACCCTTCTCCATTCTGGTCTCTGCGCCCAGCAGACTGGCCTCAGCGACCATGTCATCTACTTCCCTTGCCTTCTGATTGCTGCTTCCGTTCAGCCAAGCTAGGCGACAACATTCTATTGAAGTCATTCTTCCACTCCAAACATCTCTCTCACCAGGACAGCTTCCTCTAAATCCTGGCAACCACCTCCTCCCCTCTTTCCTTAAGCCAACTCTTCTTAAAATCTTTCTCAACTTATTCTGATTCAAGTATGCCATCTTTTCTGGATGTGAAATTTCAGAATGGAAATCATCTTCCTTTTCATGGGTAAAGACATTGCTCCTCTATCTCTACCTTCTACTTGGGGTTGCAAGGTCCTGTACCAGTTTTCATTACCTTTATAAGTTTCCTTTTTTCTCCTCCCTTGAAGCTTTTGGGGTCTTATTTCTCGTAGTCTGAAATGTCTCTGCCATGAAACCTGGCGAAGACCTGGTTTCACTCATTGTGTTAGGTGTTTGATAGAGCACTGGAAACCAAAGACGCCTGTCACTTAGTTCAGGAAATGTCTTCCTGTATTTACTGGTAACCTCAGTGGCTTTACTCTCTCTTTTTACAGCTCACCGGGTTGGATATTGCACCACTTGCATTGATTCATTTCTGCTATTTACCCTTTGGGGTTTTTTGTTCTTATTCCAAGAGATTTTTCTGTTTTCTCTTCCAACATTTCTGAGAGTTAAAACATTTTAGTGAAAAAAATTTTTACAACCATACAAGTTCTATTTGAAAGAACTAACAATGCTAAGTTAAGCAATGGAAATTAAAACATCTTTATAGCCCATAAAGGTTTCCATAAAGGGTTTTTTAAACTCTTGGAATAGGAAGCTAATGGCATCTCTACAGTTAAATATTTTTTCATTGATGGATTGATTGATTGCTTGATTTTGAGACAAGGTCTTATTATGTAGTTCAGGCTGGCCTTGAACTCACTATGTGGACTAGGCTGGCCTTGAACTCAGGCTACCCTGCCTCAGCTTCCTGAGTGCTAGGATTACAGGCATGCACCACCACACCCAGCTATGGTTATATTTAAAAAAGATACTACTGCAAGTTCTCAAATTCTTCTTATGCAAAACGTGATCCATCTTAAGTTATTGACAAATTTTAAGTTAAAAAGCTATTAAATATTTTCCTACTTCATTTAAATGATACAAGACACGTAAGGCCATGTTTTTCTGTAGCTTCAACTCTGGGTACACTGTGGTTCCAGCTTCCTCCAGGGACTTTGGCCCCTGGCTTCTGCTCATTCTGTCTCTTCTTAGGGAAGGCTTTGAACTAGCAGTGGTCATGGCTTTTTTTGGTGTCACAGCTCTTATGTTACTTGCCAGTTCCCTGTGTCATATTCCATTCATTAAATTATGACAATGTTTCAGTTTTCTTGGTGAAATTCTAATCGATACAAGAAAGGTCCTTTAACTATAGGCAATCCTCCAAATTTAACCTAAAAGCCTCAAAGATTTCCATGATAGCTCAGTTTCCAAACTAGAACTGATATTGGCTATTAAAGATCTAATTTTTATTTAATCTGCAAATAAGTGGGACGCTGGCCCCAGTCTGGACTCCCAGGCTAGTGTTGCCGATGAGCTGGGAACTTTATTCCTCTTTTATGATTCAGTATTGATTTTTGGTAATATGTCAGATCTGTAGACAGGAAGTGGATACATTGCCCACCAAATGCATTTCTAGATCTTATGACTCTTTCTTAAGTTTTCCATTTTCCTTGCAAAACTGACATTGCCTAATGTCTGAGGTGAACAATCCTTCACGTGTACTCTTTCCACGGAAGTAGAGGGCAAATAGCAATTTCTTTCTGTTTCTACAAGTGGGAGGTGTTATTGAAAACCACAGTGAATGTGTAAGGTTTTTTTTTTTTAATTATTACAGTAAAAGGCACCGTGGTGCTAACATTCTATTTGTCTCATTGTTCTTGCCCCTTTCTAACACAGCTCTGGAAGGTCTTTTCACTTTCGCAGCTGCCTTGAAGGTCCTGAATCGATTCAAAACATTTACGTGTCACTGTCATTTTGACTTTGGGGAAGAGTCAGAATTCATACGGTGCCAGATCCGGTGAATAAGGTGGATGAGGGCACACCATAATTTTTTTTTCACACCATAATTTTTTAAAAGCATGCTTTTCCTTTGGATGACACATGGCAGCAGCATTCACCACATTTTTTATAACTTTTTTTTTGAGACAGGGTCTCACCAGGCAGTTCAGGTTGGCCTTGAGCTCACTTTGTAGCCCAGGCTGGTCTCGAACTCAAAACAATCCTCCTGCCTCAGCCTCCCAAGTGCTGGGATTACAGACAAGAGCCACCATGCTTGGCATTTTGTAAAACCATTCAGGAAAGAGGACTTCCAGATCTGCTTCAAAAAGTGGGAGAATGATGGGATGATTGTGTTCAAATGAGAAGATACATTTTAAGGAGGACTAGTGGCAACGTGTCTTTTACTGTAATAATTTTAAAAATTTAAACAGTCACCATACATTTTGATCATACCCCAGAGCTGTTATTCTGAGTGCTTTTTACACACCAGTTCTTTACAAATACTTTGCATGCATTACTTAATTTCATCCTCACAGCAAGTCTTATACCTACCACGCCATATTAGTTGCTCAATAAATATACATTTTTACCTTATTTTGAAAAAATTAAATGTATGTTCTTAAGAATAGTATGATGATTTGAGTGGGACCTCAAACTCTAGTTTTTTATTTCCACAGTTGTTTCACAATGTAAATATAACAATACACAATCTATTAATTATTGTTACTCTCCTATTAGCCTGTTTCAAAACTGTTTTATTTTATTTCTATTTTTTCTTCTCTTTAAAATAAAATTTTAAAAAAATTTAATTTCAAGGATATATACATTTATACATAAGCTACACATTATTAAAAACCTGTATGAATGATTATGTGTTTCTCCAAATTAAAAATACAACAAGAGAGATTTGCGCTATGTTGGAACTTAGGATGCAGGAAACCAAGCAACCAGCCTGCTGCCCTGGTAAGTGGCTGTGGTCTGGCAAGCTGCGGCCACCCCAGGGCGAGAACAAGCAGTGTCTCCTGAGATCTGTGCCATGTTGGAACTTAGGGTGCTGGGAAACCAAGCAACCAGCCTCCCGCCCTGGTAAGCGGCTGTGAGTCTACCAGCGCACGGGCTGAGAATCAAACATCACCCCCAAGCCCGTTAGCAAGGGGGAGCCAGAAGTCTGAGCATCTCTTGGGAGGTTGACCATATGTAATGTAGCAAATAAGGGGGATTTCCTTCTACCATCTCTTTGAAGGCAACTATTTTTATCACTATTTTGCTTTGTCCTGATTAATGGTATTGCTCTTTTCAATATTCTGTTTTGGTAAGTTCTATAATATTCTGTATTTCCTTTGATTTTGCTGTACCTGATTGAAAGAACAACTATTGTGCAGATAACGAGATATACTATGGTACCTATTACTGTTATCCTGGTTACCTGCTGTGAAGTTCTGTACCAATTTCAATATATTGTCTCAGTTGGCTTTATTCCATCCTGTTCTATTTTACTACTTTCAAATTAATAAAAAATAAAAAAAATACAACAAGAAAAAAGAGAAGAGTACGATGAAATCCTATTTCTCCTACTTGGATTCAGCACTGGGAGAACTGTTCACAGGTCTCTCATTTTCTGTACCTCTCCCAAGCAGAGGTACAAATAGCCTTTTCCAGACTCTCCTGGATCATCTTTTCAGGATTTGTAGAGTGATCAGCTTGGGAAGACAGTGTCTTCTTTTGTGTAAGGCACAGTTCTGTTTAACATCCTGTGTGATAAGCACTATGTTCCTCTCTGGCATAAAGCTTTCCCTACACCCGGTCATAAAAGATTGGGAGTTTGCACAGCTCAGAGCCTCTTGATAGTGAGATTTTATTGCTGAGTGCCCTGGGTGTGCAGTGCTCACCTGTGGCTTTCTCCGAAACCTGGGATTTGAGAGGCAAAAGGAAGTGACAGGTGGGTGCTCATGCCATGTGAGAATCTGTGAGCTTGGAGCACAGAATTTCTTCATGCTGTCTTTTGATGCTTAGGTGCTATTGAACTTGTTAAGGACAAAATGATCTATTTTCATTTTCTTGAATGTGTTTTCCCCACTCCCAAGATCACAGAAGTTTACTCAGATATTCTCTGTGCAGTTTTCCATAGTTTTAGCCATTATATTCAGGTCTGTGATTCACATGGAATTCATTTCTATGTAGAGTGCAAAAAATGGGGTCCAAATCTGCTCACTTGCACAAGGATATCTAGTTGTCTCTGTACCATTTATGGATAAAGCTAAGATTTTTGTGATCTAAGAACACACAGGCCTTTTGCTGAGCATTTGTTTCAGAGTAACTGCAATTTTATCACTTGTTCAAACAGTCGTGCCCTTTTAAAAAATAAATATTTGATAATAACCTCAGAGTGCCCTCCAGATAAACTCTGGATTAAAACCAAAGCCAAATTACCTGTCTCTTTTCTGTCTTTAAAAAAAAAGTTATTTTCAAGTGTATTTGTCCTGTAACAAAAGTGATAAATATAGGAATGTAAAATTCCTATATAGGAATTCCTATATTTATATAGGACTAATAATTCTTATTTTCCACCCTGTAGGGTGATCACTGGTAATGTTTTCATATCCGTTAGTTTCCTTTCAATCTCTTTTCCATGTGCTTTATAAAGACATTATATATGGCATGTATCCAATTTCATATCATGAGTAACATTATTTAAACATTTTCTTGAATGTGTTTTTTAAATCTGCAAATGACTAGCTTAATGACACTTCCAGTGCATATATTATGATTTACTTAACAGTTTCCTTATTATTGGATGTTTTGGTAATTTTCAAAACTGTCATCATCAGGAAATCCACCACCATCGCTTGCCACTGCCTTGGGTCCTGAGCACATGGGGCTCATGGGGCTTGATGAATGGGTCCAGCCATGGGCTTGGTCAACTGGCCGTGAGGACATTGTAGTTGCGTCCTTAGAAGATGCTAGGTGTTGGGAGAGGCTGTGGGACATAATCAACTTCCCTTCAAGCTAGTAAAGGTCTAAACATGTTCCTGGACATCTTTCTGGACAAATGTTTCTCTTAGACATTAAATTTCCCACTTAGGGTCGCATCTCACCTCTTCCCTTTTTCTCCTTTTGTACTAGAGTTGTCTTTTGTCAAGCATATTGAGTCTGTTGTCTTTGCTTGGCAGAGATTATTGTCAGTTGTATTTATCCACACCGAATGCTTTTATCTCTTGTGGAATCCTCAGGACAACATTATGATGTTGGCATTAATATCATCTGCATTTTTTCATATAATGAAACTGGCTTTGAAAGGCAGAGTTACTTTCCTCAGACCATTCCAGAGCTAGAAGTAGCAGGACTGTGATTCCTGACTGCAGTACTGGCCTTGGAATCCTTGGATGGCCCCACAAAACCTCATGCAGTCATGGAGGTGGATGAATCTAGCATTTGTGATTGGTTCATTACTAGCGCTGGGACTGGTGGTGTGATGCTGCAGCCATTCAGGGGCAGAGCCAGTATACAATGTGAGGGCAGGAAGGAGGTGTGCTTTTCTCTTTTGCCCTTTAGCTCTTGCTGCTTGCAGTGGCCATGAATGGCTGCCTCTGAGCCACACGGCCTGGCCTTGGAGCCAGTTCCACGAACTGTAAGCTAAATAAACCTTTCCTTCCTTCATTTTGAGTGTTGAATATTTTGTCCCAGCAATGAGAGAAAAGTAACCAAGACTGCTGGGGTCCTTCCTCACAAGAGATTCCAAGGTCAGTACTGCAGTCAAGAATCACAGTCCTGCTTCTTACAGAATGAAGAGAAGGAATAGTGGTGATGTAGCCTGTGTGGCTAGGAAAACAGTTCAGCTTCTTTCTTCTATTTCCAGCCCCTGGGACTTTTCCAGAAGGGAAGTCTTGTCTCTCACTCATTGGTCTTGGTGCCATTATTACTAATTAATCAGAGTGTTTAGGTTTTAATTATGTATGTGTTCAAAGTTAAAACTCACAGTATGAATTGATGTTTGCAGAAGGCTTTGCATGTCTCTTAAAAGACATAGATCAAGATACAGGTGAATGTTTGAATTTTTAAAATGTATTATAGAAAAAGACACATTTCCAGCAATTCCCTTTAAAACAATCCCCTTTGCTTCAAATACATTTGTCCCATCATTCTTGACACTTTCTGAAGCAGTTCTGGAAGAATATGATCAAAATTACTGTGTCTCCAAAGGACATGATGAAAATTAATGCGAATGCTGAGAGTACCACCCAACAAAAAGGCAAGCTTGTGCAAACATCAGGATGTCTCACTCACCTCATTCGCCAGGTCTGGCACCAGGTGACTGACTTCTGGCTTTTCCGCACAGTCAAATGACCATGAAAGGTAAATGTTTTTAATCCATTGAGGAGATGAAGGCAGCCATGACAGCTCAACTAGACATTTAGGAAAAAGGACTTCTAGAACTGCTTCAGAAATTGGCCAGAACAGCCAGAGTTATAGCTCTGCAGCACAGCACCTGCCTGGCAAGCACAAGTCCTGAGTTTGAGGCCAAGTGGAGGATTTTGAGGGGAATTGGCAATAGTCCTCCAAAATGTCAAGTAAGCCCATTATTTTTCTCACCTCCTGCCTTGATGGTTGATGTATTTGTTGGCCAACATATTTAATTATCTCATTTTAATTAATTATTACAGTACTGGAGATTGAACCCTCACACACATGAGGCAAGCACTCTACCACTGAGCTATACCCCAGCCCTTTAAAAAATTAGAAAAAGTTTGTGACAGCATTTTGCTCAAGCTGGCCTCCAACTTGTGATTTTCTTGCCTCAGCCTCCTGAGTAGCTAAGATTAAGGGCATGTGCTGCCATATTGATTTAATTAATGATGATTGGTTGATTTAATTGGTTCTTGGCCCTCATTATGTTGAGTGCATTTTCTAACAGATTGTAGCTGGGTAATGTTGTCTAAAGCAATGCTGTGCAATGGAACTTTCTGTGATGATGGAAATATTTATCCATACCATCTAATACAGTAGCTATCCACTGAGCCCTGGAAATATGACTAATGTGGCTGAGGAACTGATTTTTAAATATAATTTATGCTGTGATAGTCACCCATGCCTTGTCTCCTGCATCAGAGATCACAGGTCTGAGGTTCACCACAGCAGCGCGTGGAGGAGGCTGGGTGATGCAGTGAGCGTGTCACTGTGCGAGCCCATTGTGTTCCACCTGACATAGGACAGGTGCCCGATGAGGGAAGATCATTTCAAATGGAGCACAAGGAAAGCTGGCTGCCAACATGTAGGATCTGCTGACATCCAAGGATGAAAGAGCGTTTCCCAAGGTACAGAGGGATTTATTTAGAAGAGGCCTGGATCTCAGGGCTTGCCTTAAACAATTCCCCTGCAAACTCTTTTCTCTGGGCTCAGGGATTAGCTCCTGCCTCACTAGACTGTAAATTCTCCTGCAAGAATATTGCCTATGATGGATTCTGCTCTGCCTCTGTGACCAGAAGTGCCGAATAGGTCATCTTTTCTCCTTTCTTTCTCTCATAGCACATTCAGTCATTCAAATCCCTTTGAGCTTCCTCTCAAGCACTATCAGGTTCCTTTTCATCACAGCTTTCTAGTGCTTTAGTTTAGAGTCACAGCAACTTTGCTTGGACCATTGTGGTAGCTCCTTTCCCACATGACCACCTCATTGATCAAGGTTGTTGTGTACAGCTGAACATTTTGTGCCTTGCACATGGATACCTGAGAAGGAGGTTAGTGAGGCTGAAATACAGTTGCACTCCTCTTCTTCAGTGTGGACCTCCATGTGTATATCTGGAGAAATCTTTGTGATTTGTGCAAAGGTATCACATAATTCTAGTGGTATAGGCCTGCATGGTCCCATATGTAACCTCTAGTCACATGAACTTATTTAAATTTAAATTGTAATTAATTAAGGTGATGTAAAATTTAAAGTTTGATTTCACAGTAGCCACACTGTGAGTGTTCCACAGCTACAAATAGCCAGTGGCTATTGTACTGGAGAGTGCTGGTACAACAGACTACATTACTGCAGAAAATTCTGTTGGACAGCACAGGATAGATGCTTCTTCTGAATAATTCTCATGATTTATGAGAGTGTTCTTTAGTGTAAATCTAAACATGATGTCTCTTGCTTAACAGCCTTGCCTAATTTTCTCTTCCTTAGTTAGTAGGTAGTTAGCAGTTAGTCAGCAGTTAGTAGGTATCGAATCAACTGTGTGGGCTGCAACCAGCTTGAAAAAACAAATAAAGCCATATGAAGTGGCACACACTTGTAATCCCAGCACTCTGGAGGGAGGCTGAGGCAGGAGGATCACCGAGCTGGAAGTCAACCTGGACTATATAGGGTGGCTCTGAAATCAACCACCCAACCAACTAACCAACCAGGAAGAAAGGAAGTACTTACAGATGGTGGGTTTTGTGGAAATTAATTTGTTTCCATATCCTAATGTTCACCTCTATAATTTATGTCTTTATAATGTTACTGGTCTGCAATGGAAAAAATATTTCTAATTGTGTCCGTTGGGCAAAACAGTTTGAAAAAGTTTGAGCTTACCTAGGTGTACACGGCTCTCTACAAGGCAGCTTCTACCTGGCCTTATCTCTGAACTCCGTCCAGTGCTTACATTTCTATTAATGCAGAACTGTTGCTTCTTTCATCAAAATAACAAAGCTTTTCTTTTTCATTTTTCTTTTCCCATCTCTGTGCCCTTGCTCATTCTTAACCTTTTTGCACTGCTGACTTCAGTTTTTCTTTGCTTAGATAACTTCTACTCACCATGACGCCTCAGATTAGGAAACGTGTTCCAGGAATCCTGCTGTAAGTGTTTGGGGCAGGCTGGGTGCTTCTCTTGGGCAGCGTAGCAACCAGTTAGCATCTATTTACAGGGTTATAATACCATTTGATTGTTCCTTTCCTGCATTCTATTACTTTCTTTCAATGCAAGTACTATATTCCATATATTTTTTTTTTTTTATCAAAGGAGACGCAAAACACCTGGAACAAAGTACGCATTCAATAGCTATTTGTTCAGAGAACCGAGAGAAGGAAGGACCAGTAATCAATGAATCAAAGTGCAGACCACACCAAATCGACGCAGACGCCGGCCATCAGAGGGCGCCGGTCGGGCGGCGCTGGTGCGCAGGCGCGTTGCGGGGTGGGCGCCTCGGCGGCGGTGGTGGCGGCGGCGGCCAAGGGAAGTGAATGGTTTTACCCAGCGGGCTCCGCGTTGCCTTTCTCCGCTGGCACCCGTGCCGCCGCCAGCCGCTCCGCCCCAGCCATGGCGTTCACGTTCGCGGCCTTCTGCTACATGCTGGCGCTCCTGCTCACCGCCGCGCTCATCTTCTTCGCCATCTGGCACGTGAGTAGCCGGGGCCGGGGCCTGGCCCCGGAGGAGGCGCGGGGAGGGGCCGGGGCTGCGGGCCGCGTAGGCCGCGCGCGCGGCTTCCGCGGCGGGGGGCGCCCGGGACCAGGGGGTGCGCGGCGTGCGCCCGACGCCGAGTTCCCCGAATCCCACGCCTCGTGGCCCGTAGGATCGCCTTTCCCGGCAGGCTTTCCGCGGGCGCGCCAACGCTGAGACAGGACCCACTTTAGCTCGATTTCCAACTCTGCTTCTCAGAATCTCCCTTTGTTTTTGACCCTCTTGGGTTCCTGTATTCCGGGTGAACTTTGGCGCAGGGTGGATCGATCGCTTCCTCTGCCTGCCTTGATCACACTTGGATCGCGGGAGTTTTTCGGCAGTCTTCCAAGGCACCTCTATTTCAGGGGAGCTTAATGGAGTGGAGGGAGTTTTCATGTGATTTTTGAGGCTGCTCGGACACTTTTAGCTCCTCTGGGGCGGGTTTGATGCTGTGTTGCAGGGTAGAGGCACATCCTTACCTGTGCTGCGCGAGGGACTTTACCCCTTTGGCATTGGGGAGCCAGTGCCGGGAACTCTCATCGTGCTCCATTCCCAAACCTTCCTGGTTTATATTTTTATTTTTTGAGACGCAGTCTCCCTATTTTGCCCAGGATGACCTCGAACTTGTGAACCTCCTGCTTCAGCATCCTGTGTCTTACAAACGTAGGCCACCACGCCCTACTCTCTGCCCAGAGATTTTTAATGCTTTCTGTTTCTCCAGTACAAAATTCGAAGCCTTGAGAGATCTGGAAATGAACATTGATTAAAAATTTATCACATAGTTACTTCCGCACCCTTCATAGTGCAGTACGTTCGGGGATGTTGGTATCCAGAATGTTCACTGGTGGAAATTTTAAGTCATGTGTCATGGTGATCTTAACTGATTTCTGAGGAAGCTTTGGGGAGCATAGTGATTACATGGTACCAGTATCCGGTGGAGAAAGAACAGTGGTATCACAAATCCACTCCCTTTTGCTAAACAGTGTATGATTATTTAAGAACCTGCCTGGTTATGTAGCAGGGAATACCTGCGTACCTGTTAACTGTCAGAAATAACTGCTACCTCAAAATGCTTGTCGTTAGGTACCAAAAATTTGTATATATACTGCCGAAGTAAGCCCTAGGAACCAAAAACTTGAAGGCTGTGTTAGGCTTTTCTTTGGTGAAATAACAATAAATAAAATAATGTGGGATGCAAAGTAGCCCTGCCTTAGCCTTGATGTGGCTTTAAGGGGGGTGCTGGAGAGTCACAGAACAGTTCTGTATTGGTTGCCTTTTTGAGATGCAGTAGCCTTTGAGATGGATGATCAGTTAAGATCACCATTACACATTTTTATTTTCAAACCAGGTTGTATTTAGCTCAGGAAAATTCTGAACTGCACTTGTAAAACAATGAGTAATGTAATGTAAGCTTTAAAAGGTAAAGTGCCTGGAGGAAGTAGCAAGTCCTGTTATAGAATTAAACAATCGTACCACAGATGGGTGGAGAGCGAAGGGATTTCTTGTTCAAAGCGTTACTGCATCCTTTGGGAAACAGTCTTAAATAAATATATAGTTTTCTTTGTTCTGTTACTCACAGAACTTTCAGTTTATTTTGTAAGATAGTCTAAGTATCTTAGAAAACTCACTTGGAAATTTTAAATATAAATTTCAAGCTTCCTATTTATATTCGTTGTTATCCTGGAAGATGTTTTGTGGTGATAGTGTCATTTATCAGCTTAGTCCTAATCGTGTAAGGGATGCACGCCATACAATAGAGTTGAGCGCGTAGCTGGTTTGAAGGCTATACATTCTGAAGGCATTCCTTGCAGGTGTTCCTCATGGAATTGTGCTCTTCGGAATCTTTAGGGACTTGTCTTATTTTTTCACTTCTGTGGAAAATTTAGTGAATGTTTTTGTTGAGCTGCAAAAGAGTGAAAACCACCAGGCTAAGAGTCTTTGCAGAAGTTTTGAAAACTACTTTTCTAGCACTTGGCTAGAAACCTATTCAGTAGCTTACTCAAAAAAATCCCTTGAAGTTTCTTAAAAGAAAACGTCCAATCAAAAAAGTTTGTTTTAAAAATAAAGCTTTATATTCATTTTGTTACTAAGTCTTATTGTGATTCTCATCCTTGTCGTGAACTTTCATTACTAAAACATTTTGAGGATATACCACAGCCAATGGCATGTAGCTCAGCAAAGGAAAATCTCTTTTGAGTTCTGTACCTCTTTTTTTTTTTATCATTAGCGTAGTGCTTGTTTATTTTCCACTTTTTTTTATTCCTTTCTAGTCAATAACTGTTTATTGACCACTTAATCTTGTACCAGGCACACTTACATTTTAGGCGCTGGGTCATTGCAGTGTGTATAGTAAATATTTTACTGTAGACATTCCTGAGGATGACATTTTAATGTTTAATTATTTTCCTTTTGTTACTATTTGGTTGGAGTTTTTATTGTAGCAGGTTAGAGAATAAAATTCTAGAAATTAAAAAAAAGTCTTTTTACAAAATTAAAGAACCTTCACAGGCAAATGAGTATATTAAAAGCTAGCAATGTGTAATGCACTGTTAATATGGAGTAACACTGTCAAACATCTGAAGATACTGTTCCCAGCTCCCTGGGGAAACTTAGGATAGATTCAGAGTCCCCTGGGTAATCATTGTCAGTAACTAAAATAGCTGTCCTCTAAATCTGTTGCTTTGACACCTGAGTTAATGCCACTAAGTGTGGTGTGCAGCCCCTGTTGATTTTTAGTACATCTTGATTTTAAAGTTCTGTTTTAGCGACCCTTAAGTTAAATAAAGTCATGTTCTTCTATAATGTGTACAAAAACTATTCCTAGAAATGTATGTGTTTAGGCACAAATGGGAATAAATCGAAGTGTTCAATTCCATCTCAAGTGTCCCTTGGACACTGTGCCAAGGGAAGAGCACACAGATAATTAAAAATGGTCCTCCTTTCTGAGGAGCACAGGGCCCAGGGGAAACAAATCTGAGTGTGCATAACAGACCCAGCGTGAGAGATGCCAGGTTGGCAGCGTGGTAAGCGTGGAGATGCAGACAGGGATGTGGTTATTTCGGGCCAAAGGAGTCAGGAAGCCCCAGAGAGGAGGCCACACAGAAGGGGCTTCAGGATGAAGAGGAGTTTGAATAAATAGTGGTGAAGGTGAGGGAAAGCTCATTTCAAGCAGAGATTATAACTTAAACAAAGAGACACTGAGGAAATTGAAAAGTGAAGACATCTCAGTGGTATCACATCATTTCAGTAATAACGACATAAGCGCGTTTTCAGTTCTTTAAATCCAGTTCTGGCTCTGACTGTTTTCAACGCCTGCTGAGTTTCCTGTAAATTGGTACCTGTAATATTGGCACTTACTTACTTTGTTCAGTAATTATTTGATGATGGGGCAGATTTGTTGCTGCTTTTTCCTGGAGCGAGTGGTCCTAACTGTTCTAATTTTATTTTAGATTATAGCATTTGATGAGCTGAAGACCGATTACAAGAATCCTATAGACCAGTGTAATACCCTGAATCCTGTAAGTTACAATATAGGATTATTTTTAGAGTTTAAAATGTATTTGTTTTTAACGTGATACAATTTGAAAATGGCCAAAATTCTCAGTGGCATGATATATTTGTATGTTTTGAAGTAGGCAAAATTAAAAATAATATTCTTTTTTTTTTTCTGTCATGCTTGACTATTCTGACTTATTAATCTACTGGTGATCTTGTCAGCTGTCAATACTAACATTCTTCCAATCTGCTTTTTACATTGTCGGCCAAAGACAGTTGAAAAGGTCAAAAAGATTAAAAGAGTCAAAATTGCACTAAAGGTGTGTACTGCTTTTTAGTTTACTGTTTTAATGCTACTCTCATTTCATGGGGAGGGTTAGGGCATTTGTATTCATACTGCTCTGTTCGGTGTGCTTGTTCATATGCCTGTGGAGGTTTATGATTTCATGAAACTTCATGTTTTATGCAAATGTTTGCTTGCTGGCTCAGACAAGTAGGGAAAGCTGTTAAATGCTTATGCATATTTTATGTGATAGCCCCAGGCACCTCTATATTAAATTATTCGGTACAATATTTGAAATTTGGCTAACATAAAAGGACTAATAGGTGGTGAGGTTATTCCCAGGCTGCGAGGTAGTATGCCAATGGGACTGCATTTTAGTCTCACCTGCCATGCCTTGTTTTATTTTCAGTTATGTGTGTATTCTAGAATAAATTATTGATGTTTATTCAGAGCCATTTAGATAGCTATTTTCTTGAGCTGTGGAGTTTTGTAATGCTGTCCTTTGGACTTAAGATGCCAGAATTTTACAGAAAGCAATTTGTACATTAATAGTAGATAGTTATTTCTGGTGTGTTCTAGCTTCGCTAAATTTCTCAGGTAGACTGGTAATATTACCCTGAGTTCTGAGGTGTAATGGATTTGGTGATGACCTAGCTTTGTTTTTTTTCTTCATTTAGGAAGATTCTCCTTGAGTATGTAGATTTAATTTTGCCTGATTGGTCGGAAACTGAAGAGCGTTTTATAAGAAAGCAGTGAATATGTCTTCAATAGAAAACTATAATTCGTTTTTAAAAATTACCTATCAAAAGTGAGAATTTATGTAGACTTTTAGCTGTGTAAAACTAATGCACTAGCGTGCTAGAGGATCTTACTTGGAAAAGCATTTGTAAAATCAGTTTGCTGCTGTATTATTGTTTTACAGCTTAATATGAAAGAGAATAGATTTCCAGTTTGTCCTTAGAGAACTGTTACAGGAAAACTTGTAACTTACTAGTTGTTGCTTTGTTCTTAGAAAACAAAGCTTGAAAAGATGAATCTGCCTTCTAGTTAGAGAGTAACAGATGTGCTTCCTGAACCATCCTTATGTTAGGGATGGAAATCACTATCCCCTAAAATAATTAAGAAACTGAGATAGCTCCTTTTGTTTTGAGTAGTAATCTGTGCTCTTGGGCTTTTCATTACTTTGAATAACCAAGGATAATGAGGGTAATAGCAACTGAAATCAAGTGAGTCCCTTCCTGGGTGCCAGGCTCTGTGCCATCAGCAGTTCCCTGGGTTACTGTTTCATTCAGTTCTCCTGACAATCCTCAGAGGTAGATGATTGTCATTGTCATAAATGGGACAGTTAACCACGTTGCTCCTGAGGCTGAAGCATGTTGTCCAAAGTTCCTTAGCTGGGATAGAGACCAGAATTTGAACCCAGGCAGCTTGATTTTTCTGAAGCTCAGCTCTTGTGTTTTTCTAGTTTACTGTAACTTGAAGAGGGGGTATTTCAGTTTAGAACATCGAAGGTGTGATTTCTGGCTTTTCTTGGGTGGTGGCTGGGACACCTGCTGCTGGGGTGGACACAGGGTGCCTTTATGTCAGCAGAGTTGCCTCCCGGGTAGGGTGGGGTAGGGATAGGGTGGGGTAGGGCGCCGATCATCGGCTGCACAGCAGGGCATCTGACAGTTTTCCCTATTTTTAGTTTGTTTGGATGGTTCTGTCAAAGTATGGGGGAAGACAGATACTAATCTTTAAAATCTGGACCTTAACAAGAGACCATTATGTCTTACATGTTTGAGTCCTATCATCTCAGCCATCTCTACCTAGCCTTAGTTTTTTCTGGTTACTAGTTTTTGTGTGAACTAAATAGATACTTGTGATACTTATGGCAAAATGTCCTCACTGAAGAGTGGGGAAGGTTGGTTTTTATGAGGTTTTCTCAGGAAGGTAGGAGTGTGAGATTTTACTAGAACTGATAGAGGTGCAGACTGTTTTTTTTTTTTTTTTAATGCTGTTATTAAGGTATCTGATTGTTTCAGGACAATGGGGGTCATACTGATTTCAAAATAATTCTTTCTCCGTGCCTCAGTGTATAAGCGCAGGATATAACGTTGGTAGATAATTTGCTGGTTAGCTGTCAGTTGGATTTAGAAGGCTGAAATGGGCTTATTACATCTTAAAGAAATAGCCTTAGTTTAAACCACTATTACAAACTCTAATGGAATTCTTAATGTGTTTTTCTTGTTTTGGTTGTAATTGATCAGTTTCAGAAAGGTTCTGTGGTCATTTTGTTGTCTAGAAAACTGATTGTAAGCTGCTTCAAAGGATCATTTATGGATTTTACACACACACACACACACACACACACGCACACTTGGATATGTAAATGTGCAGTTTATCTTTGCTGTTTAATAGCACTGCCTGGGTTTGCAGGTATTGGTTAGTGGCATAGGTCAGGTCAGTTGGTGATCTCGGAAAGTAGAGTCTTATTTAAAAGAGTATTCAAAGTTCACTCTGTAGCATTCAACTGGAAAAAAGTAGTTCGGTGGAGTATTAGAAAACGTGCTCGAATGTGTAGCATAATTACATTATTTCTGCAGTCGTGGTTTCCCCTCAGGAGAGATCTGATGATATTGAGGATTCGTTTGATTTTAACTTGGTATGAAGGAAACATTTGCAGAGCTGGCCTTGCAGCTGTGACTGACAGAAAAGTTTAACAAAGGCATCAGGCCGAATTTTCACTGTGAAGATTTAAAATAAAGTATTAAATCTTGGTCGTTCTATAAATAGCATTTTGCCTGAATTAATTTTCCTTAAGTGTCTGCTGTCAGACGGTTTTCCTTTGGAGCTCTGAGCTTCTCCTGGCTCTCTGCCCCATAGTATTTCACTGGCAAGCAGGCATAAAGGGACCAAAAGGCAATGAAAGATTGAGAACTCAGAAACCTGGAAAATTCTAATTTCATGGTGATGAACGCAGTTTTTTCCCTCCTACATTGCAGAAAGCGTATTGTTTGCATTCATGTGATTAGTGTCCCCCCTCCTCCACTGTGCTGAGAGTGTGGCTGGTTGGCTTTCCATTGAAAAATTAAGTTTTGTGGTAATGTGATGTGATTTTCCAAGTATCGTATATGTAGCATTCCTGGTATTTGCTAAAGGCTTAAAAACACTAATATATAAACTCGTAAAGGGCAGTTGTGTTTTTGTGAATTTTTTTTCATGTTGCATGTGATCAGATACCTCATTTTCATATTTTTATCATTGTTGAATAATGGAAGTAAAAAATATTCCAGTTGATTAGCAAACAACTGAAAAGGCTGGGTTTGGTAACTTGTATGATTTACCCATTGCTCTAAGAATTTGAACCTTTATATTTGAAATTCTATCAGTGCAAGCCGTGATTAGCGTGCTCTCTATCTTGCTTTTGGGAAAAAGCTAAACATGAAAGTAAAACTTAGTAGCATTTTTCACTGGTGATTCTAAGAAAAGAGTGATTTTCAAAAACAGTCTTTTTTAAACTGTGGAACCGAGGTTGCCCTGCTTTCCAGCGCGGCGCTGACTTCCTGCTGCGGCCCGCTAACGGCCTTGTGCTTCCCTTCCAGCTGGTCCTCCCCGAGTACCTCATCCACGCGTTCTTCTGCGTCATGTTCCTCTGCGCGGCAGAGTGGCTCACGCTGGGTCTCAATATGCCCCTCTTGGCGTACCACATTTGGAGGTAATGCTTGCAGACGCCCTTCTCTAGTGCAGTTTGCATGATGATGTGGTCAGCATGGTCATCTCACTTGCTGTTCACCTGTGCGAAGAGGCAGAACTTGATAGCATTTCTAAAAGACCAAGTGGTTGAACAAATCATTTCTGTATGTCTTACGGAGTTTTCTTCATTTCTTTTTAAAGTGATTTTTCAAAAGAGGAGAAGTGACTTACATACAATAGCAGGCGCAAGTCTTGAGCGTGCAGCTGAATCGCATTTGCACGCACCTGTGCACTGTGAGCCCACACAGATGAGGGGCCACAGCAGGTCCAGCCTTCGAGGCCCCCTGGACGTTTCCCCAGTGGTTTCTCCCATGAGGTGCAGGACACTCACCTCTAGCAACTTGGATTAACTTTGTTGCCTTTGAATTTCACATACCTCAAAACCCATTACTTTGTGACTTTGAAAACATTGGGTTGTGCTTAGACAGTAACTTGTTTCATAACTTCACATAGTTTTGTCTGCCCTGTAGTAAGTTTTTTGTTGTTGTTGTTTTATTCAAAAAGGCCTATCTGCTGGGTATGGTGGTGGACACCTGTAATCCCAGCAC